>JBBYHQ010315539.1:0-16495 GCA_038382645.1 Spergularia azorica | reverse complement strand
TATATATACTCTTACACGAGACCACTTTTGACTTTTTGGGTCAAATTAACAAAATGGATAGAGTAGTATCGAATTATCGACTATCAAAGTCGCTTATGATGTCTCTGCTGAGTTGTTGTGTAATTTGTGTGCTAATATGAACTGAAATTTTTTGTAATATATGTTGGCTTAACACTCAAAGGTATTATGAGCTGCACTTGGTGTAATCTTTGTTAGCTTAACACACCTTTGGATTATAGTTACCATGCCGAGGGAGCAAGTGACGGATGCCGAGACACTTCTAGACATGGCTGGTACCTTGGTGACCTGTGTAAGGGAACATTCCAAGGAAGGTTTCACTCCTGCTGATTTTGTAAGTTGTTTGCTGCGTGAATTTGGAACTCATGATTCGATCAAATGGAATGCTGCCGGGGTTCTGGTTTGCCCGATATTTAAGAATGGTGGTGGCTGTTGTACCATGTATGTTTGGTGTTCATGGAATTATTTTGGATGGAAAGTCTGTATCTTTGTGATGTACTAGACATCTTGGACTGGTTTTGAGTATTTAATAAGTTGCCTGGTTTTGTTTGGTTACTGCAGGATGGGGCCTATGAACTCCCAATTGAAGCAAAGGAAGGTTACTGCTCCTAGAAAGCGAACAAAGCTTGCTGGGAGTGCTGCTAGGCCTGAGCAAGTTAGCTTCGACTGGTCTATGCAGTCGTGTTGTACATTGCCTGTCTATTGTTTTCGAGTTTATCCAATTTCTGAGTTGCTGTCTTTATCTACATTTGCTGGATTTCCCCCTTTTTGTGGTGAATCAGCTGGAGCATAGTGGAGACGATGAGAAGACTGATACTCACAAAAACATGGCTACCATGTTCAATATACTGAGAAAGGAAAAGGCTGTCAAGCTCGAAAACCTGATTCTGAACAGGTTTCAATTTGCACAAACTGTTGAGAACTTGTTTGCCCTATCTTTCTTAGGAAGGATGGCCGTGTTCAGATTACAGCTGATGAAAAGGGATCTCATACTGTCTGTAAGTCACCGTATCTATTTGTTCTATGACTTCTATCTAAAGTTCAATTTTCGTCTCTGCTGTAATATGGCTCTAATATAGGATTATTGGCTTCTGTTTCTAGCACCGAGAAATGCTCCTAATGCAGATGTTGTAGCCACTGGTGACATTGTCTGCAACCTTTTTGTTTTCAAATTATATGCGAATCATAATTGTACCTGCAATGTGCTGAGGTATGTCCTAAACATTTTATTCCAAATGCTTGTATAATTGTCTCTGTCAACTTCGTCATTTCTTAACTTGTTGTACTATCATTTGCTCATGTGTTATAGGCTGCAAACGACTCGGATCTAGAGCCTGTCGCTTGTAAATTTTTTACTCAAGCATACATATTATATGAAGAAGAAATATCGGTGAGAATATTCTTATGGATGTCTTTTGGTGTTAACTACTTCACTCATTTACTGATAGGTCATAGAGTCTGTATGCTCATATCATTCTCTGTGCTTTTGCGTCGACAGGATTCCAGAGAACAGGTCAATGCATTGTACCTAATAATAGGGACTCTCCAAAGGATGCATATCTTTGGTGTTGAGAACAGGGATACTCTGACGCATAAAGCCACTGGCGTACTACTCTTTCCATCCTTTTGCCGTTCAGCTTTCTTTCTTTATTTCTTTTATTTTTTATTTTTTTGGGTGCTGACAGTTGGCATGTGCATTTGGCATCTGCAGTGTTCAGCGAAGCTTTTGAAGAAACCTGATCAATGTAGGGCAGTCTCTGCAATTAATATTATGCACTACCTGTTCTAATTAGGTATTCACCAAATTTATTCTTTTCCGGTTTTTACCTCTCTTTGCACTAGCTCCTGAGAATCGCCTTATGCTACCTTTATTCATCCTTTAAAAACCACTTCTCTTGTTTTGTTAGATTCATATTGTTCTTTTGGTTGTAATCCTAGCTTGTTTTTCCTTTGATGCAGATAAGTTTCATTGACGATGCTGACCCAACTAGCATTGATCATCAGATTGCCCAACTTGGCCCTCAGCTCGGTTTTATGCTTGTAATGTTATTTCAAAGGTCAGCGGATGCTTTTTTCCTTCCAAATTATGCAAATGATTTTCAATTCAAGGCCAAAAGTGGCTGATTACGCTTTGCATTTTTTTCCTCTCAAGATCTTTATAGCGGTGGCGCACTGGAAACAAGAAATGGTTAACTTGAGGTGCAGAGGGCATTCCGAGGTTTTAATCTCAGGCTCTTGATTTCAACTTTTGGTTAAAGATGTCTGATGAAAATATAGGTTATCGGTGAAACAGGTTTCAATCTCAGGCTCTTGAAACAGGTTTTAATCTGTCTGGTGAAACATGTTTTAAAGTATCGCTCTTGAAACAGGTGTTAAAGATGTCTGATGAAACAGGTTTTAATCTCAGGCTCTTGATTTCAACTTTTGGTAAAGATGTCTGATGAAAATATATCCCCACTACCTTACCATAGACGGAAGCTAGACCACTATAAAACAATCTCTAATTAGAGAGTTGTAAGGCGTACCAAGTATTCAGAGAGAGTACTTCATTTTAATGCCTTTAGTAGCAGTAGAGTGCTAAAAACAATAGATCGATACTTCCAGTTTCATACTTTCACATTTATTTGACGTGTATGCAGCTGAACATTTGTCAATAATGTTGATGAGACCAAAGTTAGTGCTTCTTAATGTTGATGGTAAGCTAACCAAATGACCCGATTTGTTGAATTTGCTGCTGAAAAGTGTCAGGGTATAGATCAGATGATCGTCTTCAAAGAAGGCTAGGAACACATTATTCAAAATGCCTAATCCTAGCCCAATTTAAGAACAGCGAATTTCTTCGTCGTAGCCCAGCTATTCTTCTGTTATCTCTTTGAGATTTCGTAGTTATGGAATTTTTTTTCTCGCTCTAGCATCCTTGGGAACTTGAGGATTTGGTTTTAGAGTAACAGTTTAGGATTTAGATACCTTTTCTTACATGTCTTTTGATATAACCTTAATTTAATGCTCGCCGTCGAACAGGCTCTTTCTATGCTTCGGATTATTGGTGTCCTCTTAAATGATGCATATTTTGTTAACACTACTTAAACTCACATCTGAAAACTGCAATTGTCTTTGCCGTTCTTTGTTTTTAGGCATGAGACTTAGGATATGAGCTTTAGATACTTGAGATGTCACTCACTCGGAAGTGGGTGAAGGTCTCACTGATAGGACTCACTATTAATCGCTCCACCGAAGCTTAGCTCAAAAGGTTGACATACACAATGCCACTAGGGTGCATAGATGGCCTATTGTTTCCACCCTTTGCTGTTATGCATCCTCTCATTTTTTTTTTCTCCCTGCGATTATGTAATTAGAAAGACATGACATGCTTTACCTATCTGTGATACATTTTTTTAGTTGTATGCTTAAAGACCGTTATGTTTGTGTTAGTGAGCTGTTTTTTGTATGCTTATGTGTTTGAGAGCGGATTTTCTATTTATGAGCCAGGAGCTTAATAGAGTTGTTCTTTAAGTTAGATATGGGCTCTCTGGATTTAGGAGACTGTCGGTATTCATTTTCCCAACCTTTTGTCACCTGATTCTTTCTTGTACAGATGCATTGATAGATTAGTTGATGCTCTTCATCTCATACCATCCTTTTTTTTCAAGCTGACAGAAGGCGTTTTGGGGAATTTGGTGGATGTTGAGTTTGGTATGGTTTTAGTAGCTCTTGCCAGATATTGTCTTAGTAGCCTCATAAGTTCGGTGTGCGATTGTGAGGTTATTGATGACAAAGAAAGTCTTGGTGCAGATATACTCCATTTGAGTCTCACTTCAATTTGTCGTTCTTTGCTAATTACGATTTGGGGTGCTTTCTACATTGTTTTTTCTCATGTGACGCATAATGGAACAAGGCAAATTGGGAGGAGGAGATAGGCAGAAGGGTATTAGAGTAGTTATTTCATTACAGTATTTCCTGTCATTATAGATTAAACAAAGGTCTTTGATTACATGTTTGATTGAGGGTAAGATGTCTATATCGTTCGCAATAGTTAAATTTTCGTAATCAACCATATTGGTCAAATATACTGACGAAAGGGCCCTTCTTAGCATTCTGTTCTAGCTCGCCATTCTCATCCAAGTGTTTTATAGGTTCTTTTGTTCTTGTTCTTTCATTTTCATTTGTTCATCCTTCTGTTACCCTTACCGTGCTTCATTTATGAGCAAGGCCCTTACTATTAAGGTACCGCTGATGTATTTGTGTTGACAAAGCTTGTGGAACTTGGAAGAGACATCATTGATTGACATTACAACCATGTCTCTCTGCCGGAACCAACATCACTAGGATTGACGAGTAAGTGATGCCCGGACACGTACATTAGTGTTTGGTTGCAGCTGCTGAAATTGGTATGGGTTTTACTACTTTTGCGGTTATAGTACACTCAATATTGTTATTGTTTCCGTTTTCTTATTGGGAATTTGAAATGGGTCATCTTTACTGGGGACGAGTTATGGTAGCTTGTTACATTTTGGAGGTGTCCAAAGTTGAGGAAGCACACTTCTATATCATAATTGTTCAGAACCTTTAGATGCTCACCCGGAACTTGCCATCCTCTACAGTCTGAGTGTATTAGGGTGGGAAGGGCGGAGGCTTTTATTTTGTCTTTTCCTTAGACCATGTGATTGAGTCAAGCGCATCATTTCTTTCTTGTAGAGTTGTAGGCTATTAGCTCTCCAATGGTAGAGCTTGTGCAATCTTGCACATAGTTTTGGGTTCGAATCCCAAATAGCCTTAATGTTTTATATGTACGCATATGATATGTGTTTTAGTTTTACTAGCACCTATGATTTGAATGGAGCTAATACAACTTATAAGATATGTCTTTAGGTGGTTGTATTTTGCATTAGCTCCAACGGTATCCCAAGCTCTGCCCATAAGACATGTAATCTAATCAAGACTTGAACTCTGTTCTGTTTTATTTTTTGCTACGCTCCAAAATAGTGGCTCGCCAGACTTATGTAGGCAAGGCACTATGTTTTTGGCCTTCCTCATAAGTATACAATTTGGCCATGCAATGGCGGCAATCATATGTACATAACGTTTTTGTTTATATGGCTTTGCAAAAAAAAAAAGACGTCTATTAAACCTTGCCCATTGACACCTCATGTTGGCGGCGCGCTGGCCAACAACTAGTTATTATAAGGCCAGGGATGATTTAGTGTATATATGAGATTGGTTGACGAGAAGGTGGTATGAGCTTTGATGGGTTTGCTAGTGTACTGATGTGCACGTAGGATTTAACGTACAGTACGTACGAGAGGGAGGTACGAGGTTATTCCTTGAGCCAAAGTTATGAAATTCTAATTAAAATATACTTGTGGAAGTAATGATTATTTTGACGATTAAAAGTTGTGGTTCGGGCTAGGAGTATTAAGGATGAGATTACAAATTTAAGATTCGAGTTTGTATTGTACTTGATATGTTAGCTTTAGTACTGGGAATCGAAGAAACAATCCTATCTTTCCCAAAGTTTGCTAAATGTTTTCTATGTCGTATTTTTGTTTGTGAATTAAGATCATTTTTGAAAATACAGTTATAATTTTAAAGATAGGGAAGTTATTTTGTTGAAATTATAAAATTTGATTAAGATTTCTTGTTACGAGAATAGAAAAGAGATGTTTATTATTTCAAGAAAGATGGGGTTGACTCTTTCTGGGTCAGCCCGGGTATGAGAATTATTATTACTAGTCGTAGACCCGTGCAAAATTGCACGGTTGCTCTATTTCATTGTAAATTTATCATGTTTAATTTAATATCATTTTAGAAGAATTATGCTCGATTTGGTAAAATTTAAACAACTTAATAAGTATCAGATTTAGTTAAATATTTACGCCGATTCATAGATTTCAATGTATCCAACACCACCTAAACTCTATTTCCTCCGGTCCAGATGGATTATATGCTTGTTAGTTTTAGGTCCAGTTTTACGAATTATTATATATTCTGTATTCGATAGGACCACAACATGTCAATTGATCAAACTGAGTGAATTTGCTATATATGCACATAATAGACAATAATATTCATATAGTTTCTTATTCCACTACATATACCCATGGGTGTTTGATGACGTGGGACGGATGGATTATGATGTTAACATTATGTTAACAAGGGAGACGTCTCTTATAGCTTCTGGAGGGATGACTTGATCACATTCCCTGCCTCTTGATCCTCCTTATTGGGGTTAGCCCTCTAAGGGGTGCGCGCACTCGGGATATTTGACCAGTTAACTGTTACATATACCTCTATCCCAGGTTTGAATATTCGAGAAATGTATACATATTGTTATATCTAGTTTTCACAAAATAAGCTTTTTCTTAATTTAAGTATCTGGTGGAACAAAATATTATTTTCTTTGTGTTCTGTTAGTGTCTACCAATAGCCTTATATGTGATGTCTAATTGTTTGATTTGCTAAAGCGGGTACTGTGATTAGTATTAAAGATAATTCCTTTTTAATTTGTGTCATTAGTTAATTAGGTGGTGGGTTTTTCACTATTTGGCAAAAAGGTCAGTGAGTAGGCTCCTCGTTGTTCGAATAGTAGACAAGAAATTTGGGGTCTTGGCAAAAAGATTAGTGTATATGTTGACGATGGTTGGTACGTAGGTTGATCGAGCTATGTGATTATTTATGCTTTAGTTTTGGCGAGATAAGGACATGGTATCAATGGAAATTACATGGGCCAATGGTAAACATCGAAATTGGGTCGTCTTTAATTAGAGCCATGGTATTGATAAGGTTACGGCATTACTGAGATTAGGCTTCTGTAATTATGAGGATACAAGTTAGATTAAAGTTTGAATGAGTACGAGATTCTAGCTTTTGTGGTTCACATGATTAGTCGATTATTTTGAAATTAGTATATGCCGAGTAGCTTAGAGTTTACTCTAAGTGTTGAGCAGGGTTTACCGAACGTTTGACAGTATTATACTAAGATATCAGTTTGAGCTAATTTACTAAGAAAGAGCCTAGAGTGGCAAAGAAAAAGAAAGAGATTCAGAGTTTGATACTGAGAACTTAGATAGCAGTATTGTCTCGCGATTTTACGGCCAGTTCACTTGCCCCATTACCTAGACATAGGGTTGACGATGATAGTGTGGTACTAAGTTATGAGTTAAGAGTTCTGAGAAGTCCAATTAATGAGAATTGTGAGTTTAAGGTTCTAATTATTTTAAGGTCGTGAATTTTATATCTGGGAGATTAGAGTGGGGTAAGTTATGAGAATTAGCAGTTTAGTTTGGGAAGCCTTTTACACTTTTTATGTGTTTTCTTATGTGCCCCCGTATTATCCAGATATATATAAAACCATGACTAGTATTATTATTCAGTTTATATTAATCAGTAGAGTAGTGTTACTCAGCGAAATGCTGACGTGTTTCTCCTTCGGGCTACCTTGTCATGAGGGTAAGTTTTTGTTTTGAGTTTTGATTGCAGGTTTGAGTCAGGAGTACAGCTGAAGAGTTAAGAGTAGATTTTATTTGCTTCCGCATTTGTAATTTTATTTTATAAGAGGTTTTTGTACATGTGTATCTCCCAATGGTGCCAATATCCTAGCATGGAAGTATTGAAAAAACTCAAATAAGCAAAAAATCTTAAATATCCTTGATCATGACACATAGAATTATCACTATAAATAAGAACCAAAATTGCAACAGTAGTAATTAACACTGACATAATACAAGTAAGTGGGTCGAACAAGTAGCCAAATTCTAAAGATAAATTGAATTACTATTTATTTGTTGACTCGCTAGCGTCATCGAAAAAACCATAGCTATAGTTAACAAAAAAATACTCGAAAAAGCCCATATACGCCTAAGATTTTTGGTTGCTGTCGGAAAAAATAGAAGTCCCACTCCTATTAACAAAGGAACTGGAAGTTGAATGAAGGGTATAATCCATGCATATTGGTATATATGTTCCATAATAGAAAGATTTTTTTTTGAATTGCTTTTTTTTATTCATCAGTTCTTGTCTTATTTGAAAGAAATCCATTTAAAATAAAAGATATCAAATAACATGAACTTTAAACTAATAGATATCTCGTTTGTTAAAGGAAATACGTTGGCTTGATCTTGCAAATTGAGTTTGCAAGTACGTAGGTAGCTTGAGTAAACGCTTTACTTGGGTGCAGCCACAACAACAAAAAAATGACCTCCACCCCATCAAAAAAAAAAAAAAAAGCTCCTGGTCGGCATGAGCCTAAACTGTGAACGGCAAAATCATCACCACATCCCAACATTTTGTGTTGAGACGTTTATTTACCTGCAATGCACAAGCAATTTATACATCTTTATTGGCAACCATTGGCAAATAACTCAAATAAATAAATAAATTAATCCTTACATTAAAGTATGAAAAGATAACAAACGAGTCGTTGACAAAATGAAACGAAGTAAAAGCAACATGAAACAAAACTACTAAGCTGACATTATTACAAGGCGAGATTCTCTTTCCTTTCTGGCAGTGTGGTCCTTAATCCCTTTAAGCTCCTCATCTTCTCCTGCAACGCAACTCAAGGTGATGTATAACGGTCCAACTCTTGTTTGCAGGAACCCACTTGCACCTGCCCAGCTGAAATCTCTTCAAGTCTTCGTTTATATTTCTTGTTTAGACGTGTGTGACTCCTTCTCACAAGCTTGTCGAAGCGACTCCTCCAAAGCGGCCTTGTCCTTCTTCACTTGGTCTAACTCTTTTGACCGCCTCTCATTGGCACGAGAGAGGTCAAGGATAATAGACTCCGCAGATTTGAGATCAGACACTCTTTCGCTTTGGTGATGTCAAACATTACTCTTCTGTTGAATCGAATTTTGAGACACCATAAGATAAGCATTTACCTCTCTCACATATTCATCAACCGTCGACTGAAGATCTGAAAAATCACTGCCCAGCATGTCAATCTTCTTATAGACTTCAATAGCGCTCTCTTTGATCTTCTCCACTTGGGTATACGGAAGATTCCGCATGTGCATGAGCAATTCCTTTTTATCATAACGACATCGGAGTTAAAGATTACGCCGGTCGCCTTCAAAGGTTGAAAAGTGGAAGTCGAGGCCTCGAGGGACATCCTCCCAATGGTGCCAATATCATGTGTAGACACCTTTTGAGTATAGGAACCCACAGCAGAGAGAGCGCTCAGAGTAGCATCATGGCTGTCATCTTCGTCACTCATGTTCTCCGTATCATCTTAGAGTTCCACAACCCTTGTTATTGGAATCAGCTTACCCTTGCCATACCTCACATTTGGAAGAATCTGTATGGTCGTGTTGAATAATTCCTTGTCAACACCAGTATCGACGTCTCATTTCAAAAAAAAAAGAAGGGAAGACGAAACAAATTATCACCGTAAGAACTCATAATCTCGCAAAAGACACATAAGGAAGAAGAGTAAACCCACCAATCTGCAAGATAGTACGTGCCATGGACTTGGCAGGTCAGCAATCTCATCATCAAACTCATCTGAAGCCGGATCCTGGGCCTTTCTCTTTTGTTGGCTAGCTGGAGTTTCGGGTCCACATCTGATCATGCATTATCACTCGGCTCTTTTCTTACATGACCATCCACACGCTTAATCTCCTGATGTTGTTTTTCTCTATTAAGTGGGACAGCTCTCTATTTATGTCGAAGATCTTTTACTCTTACCACACCCCACCAGTCGGTAAAGCCGCTAGTGACATCTTTCCGCCAATCAACTAAGAGGGTAGGGAGGAACGCTTTAGATTAACTACCCTTAAAGAGCAAAAGCACCAAAATCTTAAAGCCTCATACAACTTAACATCACGGTGTAGGGCATCACGTATAAGAATTTCGGGCTTACTCTGTCGGTAGCCAAAATGTCTACTAAATCGATGAGGGTTGTACGCCTCAACATGAAACTATAAGCCCATGCGCGTAGGCAAGTAAGTTGATCGCAGCGACACCTGATAGGTTAACTTCTCAACGTCTAGTTGACTAACATCGAACAAAGTCTCAATTTTGTTCTTATTCGACATAAGATGATTCACCCTCGCGTCCTTTCCTTCAGATCATGAATGAGTTAACGCTCACTATCATCTCTGTAGGCCCTCGAGCCTCGAATGCCGGAGCACGTTGTCATGATAGGACCCAGGGGCGAAATCTGTGAAACATGGTGAGTCTTGAAGTAATACGCTATCCAGTCATACAGGTAGTGAGCCGGGAAGAAATATTTTGATTACTGAGGACACTCAGAAGAAGATAAGTCAACCTTTGTAAATGCTACCTAACAGCGGTACATCAAGGCTGAATGTTTTCCCCTGTGCCATCCAATTTGCGGTCTTAAAGGTGGATGGACGTATAAACCTCTCATTGGTTTCTTGGAGGACAAACGCACATAGCCGGCAAGATAAGAAGGCGGCAACATAGGCGTGCTGCCTTGTTGGGTCGTCTGTCAGTCCACCTTAACAAATAAAGACAACTCTTCCGCGGTCCATTCTAACTCCATAGATGTGATCTCTTTAGTTGGATTGCCAATGGATTTAGGAGAATTCATCGTCTTTTTCGCCTTTTCCCCCTTGTCAATGTCAATAGGGAAATAAATGATAAGCCGACTACACCAATGTTGGATCCACTGTGCAACAGTTACCTTGCCATGTGACTCTGGCCTCCTAGCAACACGATGGTAAACAGCAAACAGAAACATATAGCACCGTGGTAATCCGTTAGTTTGCCTGAACATACCACGTAGTGGAACCGGTTCGTCATATTTTTTTTCCATGAATGGGTAGATCACCGAGCTTGTGGAGGTCCCATAGAGAGATGGAGAACTCGCCGTCTTTAGTGTGAAGGGTGTTGGTAGTAAGGAACCAACTTTCAAAGAAACCGCGCATGATATTAGCATCTTTATCATACGAGTACAGCGAGGCATATAACGCCTTGAAAATTGAAGATGATACAAGAATAGCTTGAAAACGAGCAAGGATGTTCTCAGTCCACTCCTAGTATCTTTTGATATAAATTGCCTCCCCGAAAACCCTCAGCTTGGAAGAACATTTCATTAACCCATCGATGATACGACGCCCGAGTAGTGGAAAGACATTGGAGTTCTGCCTTGTTGGGAAAGTGTTATTCAAGGTACAAATCCTATATTGATCAAGAGAAGGATCGACGGGGTCCGCCAATTCTCTTAGACAGAGAGATGCGTCAACTGCCACTGGTGTCGCATCTCTCCATATGGCCCACGACCAACCAAACAAGTTTGTGAATTGGGGGCGTCGTTCTCTTCGTGCACAATCCAAAGGTATGTGACATTACCCCGTTGAACTCCTTGAGATGAACCCTTGCAAAGCTACGAGTACAGAGGAAATGGTGCAAGCCAAGAGGTAAGAGGTAGAATGTATGGAGAACTACGTTGTAAAGACGATGCCTACAAGAGTCGACAGTGGCGGATGGCCTTTCGGCGATGAACATCTACAAGAGTCGATAATGGCGGACGGCCTTACGACGATGAACATCCAGATGAGTCGACAATGGTTGACGACCTTACGACGATGAATGATGTTGCCTTACAACGATTGCTTTTAAAGCAACGATGACAAACGACCTTATGGCGATGAACATCCACAAGTGGCAACAATGACAAACGGCCTCACAGCGATTAAAGATGTTTCCCTACGACGATGCGAAGAATATGGTCAACCTCAAGGCGGTAGATGACGTCTCTGCCTCACGCATACTTTGACGCCGACTTATACGCATGCCCTGAAAAACTTGTGCAAGTACAAAACAAAAAGGAAGACAGAAAAGACGAATTAGTATCACGCACCTTCTATTGCCGAGTGCCGTTAAGACTTGTGCTCGATTATCCCAGAAACTTAAGGAACCTGAAATAAAGGAGAAAACTATTTAAGCGCAAATTGTCATGTCGCCGTCATGATCGTGAATCAAACATTACACGCAGTTGATTAAGCAAAGAAAAAACGCTCGCGGGATCATCCGATCATCAATTAGAGGCGAAATAATATGGAGGTGCAGCTAGCAAATCAAAAGCATCAATTGAGCACCCCTTGAAATCAGAAAACAAGTTGGGGACAAATTTCATCAAGCTTTGAATGTTTTGTCTGCAAAAATATAAACACGTAATCTAGGCGAATTGGAGTTCGCTGCGCGGGTTTACATTTGAATTAGCCAACTGATGGTTTCTAAAAAAAGTTGGCAATTGAAAAGCTCAAGGCAAGTTCTTATAAAATCGAGCCAAATTTTAAGCATGCATATAGATCAAAGTATCTAAAATTATACAAATCATGATGTCATAGTTTCAGCATATCAGACGCTCAAACAAGAAAGTAGGCGAAGATGCGTACAAGCGTACAAGAAAAAAAAAGTCGGCTAACAAGTGTACAAGAAAAAAAAGAAAAGGTAAGCGGAAATCTATGAAAATCAGCAGTTTCGTACATACAATCAGGACACAGAGACAAATCAAGTGGTGAATTGCCGAAAGATTAGCAGAGCACTTTGGGAGACATAAGGACAAAATCTAGAAAGTAATTGAAGTGTTATCTGCCAATTCTCAAACAAACAAATAAAAAAGAAAGTAACAAGAAGAAAAGACTTCTACGCGCATAAGCTAAACTACTAAAGCATGGTCAAAGCACGAAATCAAGAACAGCTAATGGAACTATGCAAATCCATGAAGTTCATGTGCACTGTAAATTTAAAAAAATAAGGGACAGAGAAAGGAGGTGAGCACGTGAGTCATACCTTTGTTGTCTGATTGTTTGGTCGTAGACGTAAGTTATCTACAATTGCACGACTCAGAAAGTTTATATAGTGCTGGAGGTGAAGACAAGCTTCCAAACTCATTCTAACAAACGGGGTTCTAAAAAAGGAAAATGCATCTACCAAATTTCCAAGTTCGCCGTGTACACATTGGTTTGGTAAAAATGTTGGCTGAAATCATTAAGTTTTCCAAAGCCTGGATTACCGTATGGTGTTTCAACTTTTACAAGGAAAGAAAAAAGAGGGGGTTCGTGTGATTCCTTCAGACACAAGTTGGTTATGATCTCCGGAATTGACGCACGACAATTGGTGATTAAAGTGAATGGGCTTGCGGTGTCTCAAGTTTGAATAGCCATGCATGGATGAAAACAAATGCCAATTGTACTCACCTTGGTACAATTACCTTAAATCCACTAAGTCCAATGGTGACATAATGGTGAATCAAACCAACGGTCCTATCATCGTATCTCAAAAACGTCAACTTATCAAGGTAACTGAAACTACCTTTACCTGATAAGTCAGTGCGACAGGAAATGTCAAATTGAGAGATGATAGGACGCCAACCTCCTAAGGTACCAAAATGGTGTCGATCAAATCCCCACTTTACGTTATCCGTCAAGGTTACGAAATTACCAGGGTAGCATATGTTGTGTCAATGTCATCCGCCGAGTCGACAAATGACAGGATGATGCCAGCAATCTGGGGGCAAGTTGTCACCCGCCAGGTCAACAAATGATAGGGTGACGTTAAAAAAAATATGTGAGCACTCTTACGATGAGCAATCGACTTCGAAGTCAGACCAAATGAGTCGGTACCTTGCCTCGTTAAAACACTTGTACAGTGTATGCGGCAAGGTATTGGGGGGGGGGGGCAATTTGTAGGCATTAAAAATCCGTTAATGTGCCCAAATTGAATAAATTAATGATTTTGAGTTAACGTCAAATTTTAGCTCAATTTATTTAATTTGCCCCTCAAAATAATATTTGGATCGGTCCAATTACTAATTTGGGTTAAACGGATATGGTCCGGATAAAACAGGCAATTGGGCCAAGTCACAAATTACGCCTAAAGACATGTGACTTGGCCCGTGACTACAAGCCTACCGAGAATTAGGGGTTTCACTCTCTATATATAGATTTTCCCTCATTCATTCTCAGGTTGGAAAAATCAAAGAGAAGAAAACCTCAAGAGGAATTCTCTACAAACTCACAACCACACGCAGTGAACAAGCCCTTACGTGCTGCCTGCAAATCAACGAACGCGAGTTCAAACGATCAAATTCAAGGTTCAAATCAAAACACATCATAATTTAGTTATTAGCAACATGATTACTACGAAACATTAATTAATTAAGACCGACATCAATTAGTTAAAACCAAAGATGTTGGGATGCATGATTCGCGAAGACTAATTAGCAACATACTACCTACAAAAAATCATCATAACCGAATCAAAATCCTGCATAAACATTAAATTACAAAGGTACGATCTTTCACTAAATCAAAGCCTACCGTAACTAATCAAATAAGATCAAAAACGTTGATTTTTTTTGCATCGATTATTCTTAGTTCTATGTAGCAATCGGGGAAAAATGATTAATTTTTTGATATTATTTTGAGATAATCACAAGTTGGGATTATTCTTGTTATTTTTTTTTTTGGGTAATTTGTGAAACACTACCTAATAAAATGTATACTTTGCGTAACACTCCCTTATAAAATTTCTTTTGTCAAACACTCCCTTATATAATGAATTCTTTGTTAGACACTAGCTTATATAACGTATTATTTGTCAAACACTCCCATAACTCATATTTCAACAAAAAAAAAAAAAAAAAGCAAACAAGGAAGCCTTAAAGAAGACCCCTACTAGGCTAGTTATTTTGAACTCCTCTACCTTTTCAAGAGCATTTTGTACTACATTTAAGAGGATTTTATGTATCTAGTTTAGTTAATGTCGGAAACGGTATTTCAAACTTTAGCTAGACGTCAAGGCATGTATTGTACAATCAATGGTTGTTAATGATCCTCTAACCTCTTTTCATCCATTTTTATCTTTCACCGTTTCTTTTCAAGTCATGTATTTTACAATTAAACGGTATTTTCAACTTTATATTTTTTGTCTAAAAGCTGCATATAACTTCTTCAGAACTCCTCAGAGAAAGATGAAGGGCCACAAAGTTATCTGGAACAAACTTCCCCAGGCACAGCTTCATTTGTAATCTGGCAGCTCAAAAATGCCTTTCCACAGTTGATAATTTGGCTAGAAGAGGTTTGTAGATTGTGAATAGATGCATACTCTGTAAGGAAGATGCATAATCGCACCATCACCTCTTCTTCAGCTGCAAGTTCACTAAGAAAATGTGGCAACACATATTGAGTTGGATTGGTATTCGGAGAAATGGGTGGAGTTTGAAGCGTGAAATTCTCTGGGGTGCGCAGAAAAAGCATGCTAGGAGTTGAAAGTACAAGTGGTTATGTGTGAGTATAATAGGTATGGTTCATATGATCTGGCATGAGAGGAAATCCCAAAATTTTGGTAATATAGAGCATGATTCTAAGTGGATTCTAGATAAGGTGAATTTTATAATTAGTGTTAGATTATTGGCGGCATCTAAGGATCACCTACATGAGGAAATTGTTGAGCATTTAAATGCTAGCTAAAGGTGTCCACACCGACGTCGGCGCCGACCCTCACACATGGCTCTCAACACGTCGTCATCACTCCGACGTCCTCCCGCCTGCCTTAAATCTCCGATCTAGGGTTTTTCAGAGCTTATTTTCTCTCTCCTCTCGGTTGTTGATTCCTCTTCGCTCTTCAACCACTGGGCCTGCGATTTTCCAAGTAATTAATATCTCTTATCTTTTTCTCTTATTTCACTCAGAAATCATTCTTATTTTTATCTTATTTCTAGATCTAATCTCGTAATCTTATAAGTTCGTTCTAGTTTGGGGTTCCGTTTCCCTTCTAATTGCTTACGAAATAATTGAGTCCATTCGTGCCCCGATAAATTGAAAAATTGTTGCCTTTCCACTTATGCGAATTATCAATTGCTTTGTTTTTTTTTTTTTTTTTTTTTTGGCAACATCTAAATACCAATTGCTTTGTTACTGATGCCAATATGTAGCAGAATTTGGGCATCAATTATCTCCTATGAAACGTTTAGTTTTTATGATTGTTAGTTAATATATTTATTTGGGGGGTTTTTGGGATTGTTTACTTCTGTATTTGTGCTAGTGAATTGGTTGAAATCGTGAATACTAAAATGTTGTTGTTGGTTCTTTTTTACGTGGATGGCAAAAGGAATGATTTTGTTATTAAAAAATGAAAAAAAGAATGATTTTGGCATTGATTTGGTTCTTATTCATTTTGGTATATTGTATCAAATGAAGGGTATGATATGGGCATTTGGTGGAATTGGAATGTCATTATGATGGAGTTGTGTTATGCTTCCTCCAATTGGGTTGTGGAATTTGTCGCAATGTGTTGATTTGGTTTTCTAGCACTATTGATTTAATTTTGCTTATGTCATAGAACTATAGAAGCTTAACATTACGTTATATGCTCTTTTTCCGGGTGCCCAAATTGTTGTATCTTAAGCCGGAGTTGGGTTGCATTCGGGTGAGTATTGTTTATGTGATGGTAATCTTACGTTTGATACTTTGATGCGTTTGGGAATTGCTTGTTGCAAAATTGGGTTGTT
>JBBYHQ010315508.1:0-16497 GCA_038382645.1 Spergularia azorica | reverse complement strand
GAGTGACCAAACTAAGATTCTCCAGAGAGACCAACTTCTTACTATTTTGGGCTGTCATCGATCCATTTGAATCCAGATTTGTTAGATCTGTTCGCCTTTCCACATTGTTGTGAATAACACACACATTATCCACTGAATCAACATTCTCTGAGCTGGTTCCATCAAGAAGGTCATCAAATTCACCTACTCAGAACACAGTTTATTATTCCAAAATCAGAAATCATTTGTGAGAAAGATTAACACAAGTTTGAACACCACCTTTTATACATATTAATTCTCCAGATTATTCTAACATAGAGAAAGAGAAGTGATGCAGATTCACTTCTTAAGGATGCAAAACGAGCAACACAACACACATGCAGATAACAAGGATGGGAATGAGTACGCATACTTATTTTAAGCAGACAGTACATACCTAGACGGTCAATCACAGCAGAGAAGGCACTGATAGCTTGGAATTGGTAAACAATGAGAGAAACATCTCCAAGGATGTGATTAAAAGCAGAGACAGACTGATTGATAACACCAAATTCAATCTTTCCAGAGAAGTACATGGGTGCAACAACTGCTGCAGGAAGAATTTGAATGAGATACCGATATCCACTGGTGAAGAAATCTAGGTTTCTTGAAGACACCAATAAACGCTGCAAAAATCAATGATCAGCAAATAGAATGTGTAAGTGTTACGAATAGAGTAAGTATGATTAATAAGCAGCTAGAAAGCTAAAAAGTACGAATGCCCAAGTGACTTGGGTAAAAAATTGAGGTACATTTCAGCAACTTAGGTGTAAAAAACAGTTGGTGCAGACAGCTCATCTGCTGACCAAGTGAAAAAAATACAATCATTGTAGTCAACAGGGGAAGTGCAGCTCTCCACTTCAAAAACTTCAATGGCCAACACTACCATTATGAAAGGGAACAATGGTGAAAGAATCATTTTTTGACAAAACCAACAAGCGCATGACCAGAAAATTCAGAACTCTTAAATGAACCAATGAACACCTTGAGACCTCACTTAAGTCTGTTCACTAAACATGTGAAATTTGTCTGCATTCTTGACTCTGGTGATATCCTCACCAGCTGCAAAGTTGCAGTTCAAGAGAGAAATACTGAGTAAGACTTTTAGTATGGAACTTATTAGCACTAACAGAGAAACCCCCTTGGATATCAATTACGAGCTCAACCTTGACCCTTAAACTCGACTGTGTAAAACTTTTAGTGTGGAACTTATTAGCATTAACAGAGCAACCCCCTTGAATATCAGCTCAGCTATCACGATGGACACAGAAATAAGAGGCATATGAAATGGAGGGAAAGTACTATCCAGTGTCCTTGTCAAGACAACAGAGATCAATGAAGCAAAAACGCATCTTGACAGATGCTAACCACTTCACTATTTCTCGTTGATATTATGACCTATGTCTTAACAAGACCGCATATCTGACCATGCTTATAACTTATAAAAGCTTTGAAACTACCCCCCCCCCCACCCCTCCCTCCACCCAAAAAGAAACAATAATTCTGAAAAGCAGCAACAGCATATAGAAGAAAACGAATAGCATACAAGGACTTCACACAAGATATGACAGAGTCTCGAATTCTTACAGTTAAATTTTGGAAAGCACTGCTGAACCTTTGGACTAGCATTTGCAGTTCATTTTCTTCACCACCATAGAAAGCAATTGATTCAGCATTTTCCCTCACACGCACAAGTCCATAACGAAAATCAGCTTCCTTCTTTTCTTGTAGGAAATTCAAACTAACCAGCCCCTGATATCAAGCATTAATATTAGGACACTATCTAAATGATCAGTTTCACAATCCAAAAACACAAAATTTAACAACCATTATTACCTTCCCAAGAAATACACTAATAGCTGTTCCCCCAATGGAATACACCAAAAGCACAATAAAGAGGGGAGGATATATGCCAAATAGGATGTTACTGAATGAGATCAGGTCAATTCCGGCAGTAAAAAGTGTCAAAGAGAAGGCAAGAGCTGTCCCCGTAAATGCACTCAAATCATCAACAATCCGCTGGTCGGGATTGTCAATAGTAGACTGGGACTGAATCTTGTAAAAGGACCGATTCCCCAAATAACGTTCCATATAATATTTTGTCATCCAAGATCTCCATCGCAAAGAAAGGATGTCTTTTGCATAATCCCGAAATACAAAAACCTGCGAAATACAAATGCATGAAAATCAAACAATACCAACACTATGAATAATCTGAAAAACTCATAATAATATCAGAAGCTTGTAAAAATTTCCGTTTATATAGGAAATGGATGTAAGGGAAATTAAGACAGTTCGTAAGTGGTAAAGATTATTTTTTTCTAGCACAGCCATGTTAGAGTGAATATGCATGCGCCAGGCAAAAATACTTCAAACTTGACAATTCTATTAGCTCTTAATGACCATAAAGGTGTGATCAAATATTAATCACAAGATTCATTCCTTTTTTTTTTTTTTTTCTTTTCAGGGGATACTAGATTCATTCTTACCACTTAGAAAACTTTATACAGACCACACCACATATCATCAAATCTAAAAGGTTCACTCAAGTAAGACAACATACAATTACCTTTCCTCCTTTCAGGAAAAAAAAAGCCATACAACTACCTCACCTCTTCCCATCAGACAATCGAGTACCACAAATCTTGCTTTAACATTCAATCAGAAGACAACAAGTGATTCACCGAATTCTCCAATACTTCATTTTCTCTAGTGACTAATACTAGAATCATCAACCATAATATGAATTCCAACTTCAATTTCAAGGTAAAACTGAGATAAGGATCCACTAAGCTCGACAAGAGATCAGATTTGTAGGAAATAGAACCAAAGTATATGAGTTCAAACATTACCAGTCTACGCTAAAAGCATGTGGCGAATCATATACCTACTGCGGGTAAGATGCGAAGTCATGACGAACCAACCTAAAAGCCCCCCCCCCCTCTGCCGTAGTTGGAAATAAAAACAAAGGGTTTACAGCCTCTTGGGGTCACGGATATCTTACTTTGGTCTGTTTTGGTTTTCCTAACTCGTTTTCCAAAAAAATTCTTTACCTTGTGTTCAAAGTTCATATGTTTTTTTCAATATTTTTCAAACCTTTTTATTTATTGTGATGACTTTATAAAACTTCTTTTGAAAGTGTTTCAATATGCCTAAATGGTTTATAACGTTTTTTAAATTTTATGGCGTACACAAGACGGTTACTAAATGACGATTCATGTTAGCCGACCCCAAATCATTCTGTTTTCAGGCCCTAAACTCTATACAGATCGCTCAAAAATTCAAATAACTTCTGTTTACCCGGTGGAGCTCAGATAACATATTAAATGGCAATAATACATCAGCCAAGAAAAGACTTTCCAGACAGTACCTACAAAAGTCGAGCAATGTGCTCACCGGAATACCACCAGCAAAACCACCTAGATAGTACAACAGCTGCTTTGTAAATTGCTCTTGATCTTTATCTGTATAAAGGAAGCAGATTCAAAAGATAAATTGAGACATCAGCACCGAATATGATGATTTTCAGGTCGAAATTCAAGCCTCAAGATATCAACAATTCAATTAAATCAAGCTGTCAACTCAAAAGCTCATACTTGCAAGCAACTCAAACTTTTATCATTTAATAGGTGCAGATAGCAAAATGGCAGCCATTGAAACAAAGATGCTGCATCAAACAAAAATACATGTGCCATGGAGCAACATAATGAACACTCGGTCTACCATAGACAATTACCAAAGGTTTCACCCAAAACCACATTTCAGGCGTAATATGATTTCACTATACAACCTCAATAAAAAGAAACATGGCCGTGCACAAAAGACAAGACAACAATGGTCTTCACTTCAATTGAACAAGGAGGAAAAATGATGACTACTTAACCCTTCGTCAATTCAAATCTACTTGGAACTTCCATGCCAAACACTAGAAATGCACATGAATACCTCTATATACTTAAATGTTCATTCTACTTTATTAAATCCCTGCACAATTTTTAGACAAAACAATGTTCAACCCTTGATCACTCACTTATCCAAAGAAAGCATTATGATTCACTCATCATATGATACTGTTCCACAAGAAACACAAGTAAGATGACAACTATCACATCAACCACATGTATCTTGAAACTAAGAACAAAAGGAGGTGAAAATGTACTCACTAGCAAGTGCATTGTAAAAATCACGCCCAAGGAAGCTGAAAGCAACACTAATTCCCGTAGTTCCCAAAGTCAAAGCAAAAACAGTAGCCAATCTCAATCTTGCTTGAACCTTATCCTCAGATGACCAATATGGTTTAGCCACTTTCCAAAACCTCCTGAACAATGTACCAATCTCGGGCAATTTCCTCTGCCAACAAAACCATATAATTCATCAGAATCACCATTTCACTAACATCACAAGTGTAACAAAACAAATCACCAAAAAATAATACGCATGAAAGAGGTCTTAATACCTCTATATAACAGCAGTTTTCATAATACCCGTTCAACCATAACTAACTTGCAATTACAGGGTTTAAAATTGAGATTTCTACTTAAGTCCTTAAGAGATACTGTAGTACATTGATTTAAATTAAGGATCACTCAAGTTATCAGCAACTCCCAAGTGAGAGGTAACATATAACAGGATACGTCTCGAGGTTCCTCAACTGTGTGTGCCGGAGTATTGCCCCATACCAATGGGGTGGGGCATAGGAGACTAGATTGTAACTCAAAAGCTGAAAGGTCAATACTCCTATTGCTAATTGTTTTTAGGATGGAACCCCAATAGAATTGTCGGACTAACTTGCTTCTATGGCCTATTGCGCCTGATCCAACCTATGAGCTTTACGTTTTGGGACGAAATTTTAACTATAAACCTAGAGAACTCACTCCAAAACCGGCAATTCTGACACCGTCCAATTAATAGACAGTCTATTAATCCCCAATTCAATAGTACTTCCACAAAAACACTCCAAAGATTAAGTTTTCCACAACTCTTAAATGCCTAAATCATCTCTCCAACTTTCTATCTCTCTAACAAACTCGTCTTTTGGTTAAATCTCGAAGCATAAGAACCACAATTGCGGCCACAATTCAATCTCAAACAATGTACTCCCTCCATTCCATTCAATTCTATTCTTTACCTTTGTTTTCGAGTACGCAATTCAAAATTCAAACCAAACGTAAAGAACAGAAACAAAACAAACCAATTAAAAGACACAAATCTAAAAAGGGTAATACAAAAAATACAAGAATATATACCAAAAATAAACATCAACCACAAACCCAATTTAACCCATATCAAATAAAATCCAACAGATTAGAATTGACAGAATTACACACAGTTTCAGTGACAGCAGAAGACGGAGAAGACGACGGCGGCGACGAAGAAGATGACTTAATCCTGAAACTCCATTTCTGGGGTTTCAATTTGAGCAAATGGGTACACGAAAATCTGGAAAAGGTGGAAGATTTGATAGAATTAGAAGCGTGTTGATGAAGATTAGAGGGATTTGTTGTTGTTCTTCTTCTATGAAGAGAAGATGAAGAAGAAGACATTGTTGTAGATGTTGATGATGTTGTAGGTAACCGAAAGAGGTTGGGAAATGAGGGGGTTAATAATAAAGAAGTAGAATCTGGGAAGCTCATGTTCTTTTTTGGCGGTTTTTATTGTTGGAAATGAGAGAGAGAAACGGCAAGAATGGTAGGAGTGGAGGTGTGAGAAAGAAGCATCTGTTAACTTGCTTAAGTGAGTGGATGACTGGGAGTTTACATAACTGTCTTTTTAGTGAGTGTGCGTCTGCGTACGTGTGAAGCTTCTGTGGTTGTGATTTCTGATTTTGTACGTCATCCATCATCATGTAGTCTTCCTCTACTACTTCTTCGTTTATTTTCGAAAAAGTTCGGGTTTACGGAGAATTAGTAACGCCGATTGTGTTTAAGCACTTTGTGAAAGAATTCCAGCGTAGTTGAACTAGTTGTACAAACGGGTAACGATAATTCAATTAAGAAAGTCCGCAAGTCAAATCTCATCGCCTATTCAATTGTGTAGACATATTTGCTCCAAAGTGATGTGTTTGTTTTGCTTTAGGGGTAGTGAAGATAGTGTGATGTTATCGCTTTTGTTATCAAAAAAGAAATATCTTCCTTAAAGAAATTTTGAAAAAGCAGTATCACAATCCATTTTATCATAAACATTAGGTCACCTAATTCAACTTTACAGTTTGGACTCTTGGGATGAAGGGGGAAAGGGACAAGAAATCAAGAACCCCAACACACCCCCCTCCCCCTCCCCAACGCGCCAATAGCCTCTAATGAGAGCTTAAACTCGTGACCTCCACGTCTTCGGGGTTACAAGCTCACATGACACGCTAACCGCACTAAGTTAAGGGCGATCCAATCGTGAGATGAAAGAGATCACTGTTGGAACTTGGAATAGCTGAAACATCACGAGGAACCTGAGGTTTTGGATTGCTACTGTTTTGACCCAGTCAAGTCACTAAAAACTTTTCCTACAAGCTACTCCTAAAATGGATTCATGCCCTTTATTCGAGTGGATTAGATGGATATCAGGGATGAAATCATACAAGGATACATTTGCATTAAATAGATTCCATTGTTTCATACAAGCTACTCCTAAAAATCACAAGGAGTTGATCTGCTCTTTTGCACAACAACAAAATATGATCTCTATCCACAATTTTTCCCACAAAATAAATGAGATCCTACATTGTACTCTTACAGAATGCCACAATCTGGACACCAACATTCAGCTTTCACTCCGGTTTTTCTTCCGAAACAAAGGTGACAGATAACAAAAAAGATGGCACCTTGCAAGATTGATGATGTCTCAAGAATCACAGCATAGCTAGGAAAAGAATGATGCCACTGACTAAACTTGCCAGCATTCGCGGGAGCGTTGCCTCTGACCCAGACTCGGTCGGAACAATCATGACTACGAATCTGCAACTTCCTTTCGATGGATTGGATTTAGTAACTGCTGCAAGGTTGTTGAAATTACAGGCTTCATCAATCTGATCATTTATCTGGTAGTAACTGTTGAATGCATAAGATATATTGCCCTGAGCATCCAGGTCACCACAAGACCTTCCGGTCCCAAGACTGGTACAATCTCCCAGTCCACAAGCATAACTCACACTAGCAGCAATTCGCGAGTCATCCATCTTTACTGATGGTTTTAGTACACACCACTGTCGCTCCTCATACTGCACACCCTTTGCCTGGACCAGAGAACCCCTGGTTGTGGTACCTAGGTTGAGTTGGTACTTAGGTAATCCGTCAAATGTGAATATTCCCCAGTGACGTTCAAAGTATCCTGGTTGGACGCTCTTCTGATCCTCGTCTATCAGACTAAACAAGTACGCATCAATGGGACCTGGTCTCATTGGTGTCCCTTTGTTAGTTGCAGTGTGGGACATGAAACCTTGCATGAATCTCTGCGCATAATTGGGGTTAGCGTTTACATCTCCATCAGTTGGCCAACCTATTTCCCCGATTATTATGGGCATATTACCAAACCCATTCTTCTGCAGAGCCCATATTAGGGTGTCGTAGTTTGCATCAAACATATTGTAGTAGTTTGTCCCACCATCGTTCACTGGCGATGCATTACCATCAAAGAAAGCATACTCCACAGGAAAGTTGGGGTCACTGTAAAGACTTATGAAAGGGTAAATGTTTACAGTGAACGGCGCACCATTGGCACTTAGGAACTTGACAATCTGAATCATATAGTCATGTATATCAGTACGAAAATCTCCATCAGAAGGCTTGCTGCTAGGACTTGAGTATACGTCAGCATTGCTTGGAACTGTAACCTTCACAGCATTGCTATGCCCTGCCTTTATCAGAGCATTCTGAATATTTTGGAGGGCAGGAAAGGTTGTTCTGAGAAAAGTTCCATTATAAGTTGCTAAGTATGGCTCGTTACCAACAGCAACATACCTGTATATAGCACATATATAGGAGAAAATCAGACAGCGCATTCAAACACTTTTTTTGCTTTTGTTTGTTGTGGTTACTGATAGATGATGTGTATAGGACTAGTCTAGAATAGAACATTCTAGAACTAGGGTTAGGGTTTCCTATTGTACTATATAATGAGGCTTGCCTCTTCAATAATATTAAGTCGATTATTAGAGTATATTCTCATCTTACATGGTATCAGACTAGGTTAATTCACAAACTAAAAACCCTAAAAACAAATCTGCTTCCGTTCTCCCGGCCGGAGATGATGTTTTCGTTCTAAACATCTCCGGCCAGGTTCCTTCTTTTTCATGTTTGTTTCTTTCTTTATGTTTTCATTTTAATTTTTCAATGTTTCAGGGATTAGATTTACTTTTATGCAAATAAACATCAATCTGACGTTTAGCCTTTGGGCATACGTGTGGATTTTAGTCTTAAATTCCCTTTTGTTTTCCCACATCAATCTCCCTCCAGTCCACCTCTCAGTTCACACCTTCCGCCGTTACCACACTACCGGATTTCGAAGGTCATCATCAAGGCTGATCCCAACACCACAACAGCCGCCTATGTCGACCCACGTCGACTCTAATCCAGCACCCACGGATCGCCGACGACCTATTCGCACAGCCCACGGCTTGCCGCCCAGCCCGCTTTGCCGCTCATGCCGCGCATTGAGTAGTCCAGGACACTCCGCCGCCTAAGCCGCTGTTGCCGCCCCGTCGCTGTTGCCCAAGTCTTTCGCCAATGCCGGGGTAGCCCTTCGCACGGATCCAACCACTTTTTTTTTTTTTTTTTTTGTTTTCCTACTTGTCCTATCACCCTAAGGGGATAGTAGACTCAACAACACCGACTCCCTCATGGGGATAGTAAGTCGAGTGCCCACGGCCTCGCATACGGGTTTGTTTTCGTATTTTGTTTTCTTTTCACAGTGGTCCGTGTTGCTGTTATGTGGTTGTGCCTCTCTGATCATGCCGTCCCTTGCCATCCTTGCATCCAGCCGAATCGTTCGTGTAACTGCCGTTCCGACTGCGGGGGAGTGATAGATGATGTGTATAGGACTAGTCTAGAATAGAACATTCTAGAACTAGGGTTAGGCTTTCCTATTGTACTATATAATGAGGCTTGCCTCTTCAATAATATTAAGTCGATTATTAGAGTATATTCTCATCTTACACTTACAAGATGTAAACCCTTTCAATAAACAAGCCTCAACTTAAGCTTCAAACCCGTTTTCAAAGAGTAACATAGGAAGGAATCATTCATTTGCCAAAGATGCAAACACAGGCTCGAAACAGACATGAAGATGGGTGGTAATACACACCCACAGAAAGCAACAGAAGTACGAAATGGGAAATGTAACGGTAAAACCAGGCAAGATGTTTATAATCGGTGTTCACCAAACACCTCGATAAATTAGTTCTGTATTTTTAATACAGGATTAGGGGGAGTGTTAAGGTATAAAACCAATTATTGGACCTCAACCATCAGTCTAGATTTTTGGTTGAGATGGTTCTTTAACATGGTATCAGAGCCTCATCGATCCTGAGGTCTCGAGTTCAAATCCTGGTAGCCCCATCCTCTATCAAGTGGACTCTCAAGCACATGGTATGGGCGGGCCTGTGCATTATCTCCACGCTTCAAGCCCAAAGGGCATTCGCGTGAGGAGGCGTGTTAAGGTATAAAACAAATTATTGGACCTCAACCATCAGTCTAGACTTTTGGTTGAGATGGTTCTTTAACAGGGAGCTTAAAATCATTCTATTAACAAGAAAATTGGCAGAACCCCTACTTCCTTAAGAATAGGAAGCATTGGCCAGTGTTGTAACAATCCGCCGGAGCAAGGGTAGGAGAAAGGTACAGTAGCAAAATCGGTTTTAAGATGCAAAATTGAGAGTTCAAGTCACTTAAACAACTAGACAACAGAAAGAAAAGTGTTTTTCCAAGAGGATACTTATCACTGAAGTCACTCGGACATTTTATCAGATATAGTCTTAACTCTTTAAGTATCATTGTTATGTAACACCTACCCACAACTCTCATTGATAGACTACCAACATGATCACAGCAACACTAAATTCACAGGGAAAAAAAGGAAGCATTCCCAAAATTAGCTAGCTTTTGTATTCACTTATGCGGTTATCCCTCTCAAACAGAAGCCTCCATCATCTTAGAACATGTCATAAGCTAAATTACAGGTCATCAGTCACAGTTTCTTAAACATGATGCTTCAATCTAATCCTAGTAGCTTTGATAAATCCTACGTTAAGTTCCTTGGAAAACAAAATGAGCCAACAAACATTGGAGATAGATGACATATTAAATGGTACGGAACATGTAACTTGTAAATTTTCTTTTCGGACAATGTTAGAGGTCTACAGTGTAGACACTTGAAAGTGTCTACTATTAGCATTAATTTTACTAGAATAGCAAAATTTTACTACTCACACAAATAATTTTACTGCATGATTTTTTCATCACAAATTAATTTAACTACACCAATCTCAAATTTACTACTATTGACTTAATTTTACATTGTAGACAAATTAATAGTGTCTACACTGTAGACCTTTATCAATTTCCTTTTCTTTTTAACTATCAAGTACTGCCATCTATTTTTCTCTGGTTATTTCACTGATGCAAACCATCTATCCATATTTTGACACGGCAAGCATCATACAAACCTTTTCCCAAAACTTTTTTACCTTGTGTTCAAAGTTCATATGTTTTTTTCAATATTTTTTAAACCTTTTTTATTTATTTTGACAACTTTCTAAACTTCCTTTGAAAGTGTTTAAATACTTCTAAAAGGTTTACAACGTTTTCGAAATTTCATGGCGTACACAAGACAGTTACTAGATGACGATTCATGTTAGCCGACCCCAAATCATTTTGGAAATAAGGCTTGGTTGTTGTTGTTGTTGTTGTTGAAGCATCATAAAAACCGCGTCGAGTACTACAACAGCTAAGCAACGGGTTCAAATGATCAAAACTAATATAGATAGGCTACCAATTTCAGAACCCTCAACCCACCCACCCCCATCACCTACCCCAAAAAAAAGGACCTCCAACAATGCATAGGCCCTCTAGATATAGCTAAGCAATCATTCATTACAATAATAAAACATTTTAAGCAATAATATCATCAGAAAAAAGACAAAGGAAAACAGTCAACTCCTCCCAAGGCAAGCTAGCTAGAACATGTGGAAGGGCCATCAAAACCAACCAAACGCTTAAGTTGGTTTCATACCTTAACACGCCCCCTCACACGAATGCCCTTCGGGCCAAAAACCATCATTTCATCAACGTAGAAGAACTCAGACAAACTAAGTTCTCTCTCGCCTAGAAATTCAACTAAAATTTCCAAGAACCGATTGACAACCAAACAAAAGCTCATTTTATAATTTAACACGCCCCCTCACGCGAACACCATTTCAGCCAAAACCCATCATTTTATCAAACCCGGACAGCAACTAAAGTCCTGACTCACCAAGAACTTTCAACTAAAAGTTTCCATAACAACCACCATATTTTTTTTTTTAAGAAGAAGCACAACCACCATATTGATATAATCATGGAATCTCATTTACACAGATTAAACCCAAATTACACAAGCAAAATATAAACAAGAAAGATCATATCAAAAGGAAAGAAAAAAACATATCAACAAGCTAAGAAAGAGTAAAGTAGAAGCTAAAAAGTAAAATGAATGAAAGGGATAAAAAATAACCTGATATTGACTTTGTTTTTACTAAGATGCTCAGTGACATTATCAGACACCCACTGTTCAGCAGCTTTGGGGCTGGTAGCAAGTGTGTAAAGCATGTCATTTGGAATTCCAACCATAACTTCAATCTTAGTCTTACCAATTGCCCTTAAAGTGTCATAATCTGCATCAAAAAGCTTCACTTTTTGGATCCCATTATCAACCAACATCTTCACCACTATGTTTGGGTCTAATGGGTGGCTAGCTTGTGTCCCCCAGTTTGCACCTATCCCACCCACTGGTGTCAACATTGACACCAACCAAACCACCCCAAAAATAGCACCAAAAAACCCCATTTGATTCTTGCTATAATCTCCCATTTTTGGTACTACCTTGATTAAGTTTCACAAACTAGAGCTTTAACAAGAGCGCCTTATTAGTTTCGGAATGATTTGGGGTCGACTAACATGAATCGTTACGAAAACTAAAACACTAGTAGTGTGTCACAAAGATCTAAAGCTAGAATAATGTAAGTGAGGAGATATTTATTTGAGCTGAGAAAAGCTGAAGTGGCCATTAAAGAAAGTAAAACATGCTTATTCTTTGCATATCAAGTATTAACCTTAAAATAAAATTATGACATTGGTAGCTCAAAAACAACCTAGAAAAACACAAATTGAAGAATACCCATTAAGCTTTTTAAATTAGATTCTTGAGAAAATTTATTGAAATAAGTGTTGGAAAGAGAAAAAGACAACAACTTGAAGCTGAATTTTTAGCTGTTTTATGCAAGAAAAAACTCAAAAAAGAGAGGTAAAACTCAAAATGTAACTTAAAAACTTCACACAAATTAAGGAAAAGGGTGCAAAAAAAGTTGATTAACTTGCAAAAAAACAACACAAAGCAAAGAAAAAGGTGGGATTTTTTGCCAAAATGAAGAAAGAGGGAAATGAAGTAAAGAAGAAGATTAAAAATGGGTGTTTGAGTATTTATAGTAAGATGAATTTGAATACTTAATCAAAGTGGTAATTAACTAGAAAACAGAAAAAGGAAGTGAAATGTTAAACAGCGGTTAATTAATGTGGAATCCTTTAATTTCAGAGGAGAGAGACTGAGAGAGGAGAGAGGGGGGTGGCATCTTTTTTGCAGCATTTTTTTTTTCTGGCAGTGCAACACTTGACAAGACTGTGCACAAGCTGTCCTTTGGTTGAGAGAGAGAATCTTTTGTTTTTTGTGTTTTTAAATTTGTACTTCTTCTGATCACGATTAAACTTCTCGTTTGTAAAAATACACAATTAAATAAGTTGTAAGTTGATAAATACTCCGTATGATGATAAATTTGTAAGTGGGTAAATCGAAAAATTCGAGGTGAATAAGGTGTGTAGAGGATCCATGTTCCAGGCTTACACTTGATAACATATACCGTACGGAGTAAACATATTCAACGTTTTTTTTGTATCGCTTAATAGTTTGAATTACATGGTCGATGATTTTTTTTTTTTGAGAGAAATGGTCGATGATTTTAGTTCAACAAAACAGCCTACACTATGGTCTTCAATTATTTTAGGATTGAAAAGACATCCAACGGATACTCTACTCATTTAGTAATCATCTACTAAAAAACACAATTGACAATTTGCTAACAACATAGAGTTCTGAAATCTAAAGGTCCTTATTCATAGACTATGTAATTATTAGATGATACTAGTCTTATAAGTAATACCCAACAAAACAGCTCCATAGAGAAAAATGTCACTTTTCAACGAACCTAATACTGAAAATCGAACCTGTCACCAATCAACACACATAAATTCTAATATAATACTTATACCGTAGTTAAAATAATACATAAATCGTGAATATTATTATTCGAGAAGTTGCCCTTTAGAAACTGAGAATATATTCAAAGGTGGAGGGGGTGAAGATGATGTGTAAAATTGTGGGAAATTGAAATATCAGTGACATGGTGACACAGAAACTTTGAAAGGGTACTTTACAAACAAAGGTTGTGGGGGTTGGCCGGTTGGCTAACGGGTAAGGATTAAGGACCCTTTGATAGACTGGCAGGCCCCAATCCATTACTTATCCATTCATTCGATATACATATACTATACAAATTGCATTTTAGCATTAACTAGCTTTGTTAATTGGGCAATCTTCTAGGTTACACTTCCACAATTCTTATGGCCTGGAGTAGTTCATCCATGTTTGATGTCATGGATATTGGAATTGTATAGGGAGGACGAGTAATGGACACTAACAGCCGGTATCATTTTTCATTTTACACTTGTAGCAGTTTAAGTGGTGTGTCAATATCTTCTATGGAGTAAGTTTATTGCGTGTTTAGTATTCATGTTCGTGCTAGTGTATAATAGATTTTACTTGTGACTTTGTGAGTCTCAAGATTGAACTTGACATCTGATTGAACTTGTTAAGATTAACGTACTAAACGACTATTAACACTCGAGATGAGATCACAAATTTTTTATTCTTTTGGAGTAGGCTATGGTATACATCATGGAATGAGGAGAGGAGAGGAGTTTCTAACCAAAATTTATATATTATACTATATGGAGTATAATAAGTAAAATAGAGTACATCTAGATCATCATGTCAAGATCACTTTCTTGATTGCATTAACAATTGCACAAGCTTATCAAACCATATATACAACTACCATGCCTGTTCCTGTAAGTCTGTTATAGACATGTTCGACGAAAAAGTAATTGAAATCATTATATATGCTTACAATGATAGGAATAGTTCCACCAATAACTTCTAATAATAGACTGTATTACTTCCTAAAACAAAATTGTGCTTTGTTTATGATATAAATTGTTAGCAATTTAAAAGCTCGTACGCGGCTCTTTCTTCTATAAGCAATTACTTTTTTAGAATGAAACCTCACTTAATTGGTTTTTGCGAGTCTATTTTTATATGCATGCTATAGAATGGAGGAATAGTCTACAAGGGAACTAGTGTAAGCAAAGTAGGGTGGTAATTGGTAAATGAGTTGAACTGCGTCAGAACTCGGTTCAAGTTCGGTCAAACTGAGCTCGATCCTGAAGCAAGGCTTACCATGCATGGACCGAGCCGAGTTCAAGCTCACTCAGGTTTGGAGAGTCCCTGGCTGAGTGGATGTATCAGTTTTAGTTAGGCTGTTCTAGACAAAGATGTTTATTTAAGAATTGATTGACAGAAAGATGAATGTATAAAACATCTCAGACAAACCATGATCAATGTTCCTGCATACTTAGGTATCACCTCTCACATTTTCACCAGAAATAAGAAAAAATCAACAACAGCACCAACTAATTCATCATCTAAAGATATTTTACAATTTTCTCAATAAAATTAATCCCAATAATTGTTTTTTCCTCAATGAAATCAAATTACAATATAGTGACCTTTTCTATACAATGTACAGATAACACACCTGAAAAAAAATACCTGACATGTACAAACAAATTTTTTTGATACATTACAAATGTTACCTATAGCATGGAGTGGAGCAGGTGTCGCATTTTCGTCTGTGATGAATCTGATGATGCGATCAGCAAGCAGCTCAATCTCTGACTGGTCTATCGGATATCCGAATATACACAGCAACGGCCATATCTTTGAGCAAGGTGGTGTCCCAAGATGTGCAGAGAAGGCTAGAAATGACACAGAGTGTACCTAATTACCTATGCTTATGATCAAATAAATTTTTGGGTTGTTTCTATTTCTCTATAGCTGAAAATTTGTGTAGCAAAAAAAAAAAAAAAAGAATCTGGATTTTCTGAAAGTGTGTTCCTGCGCTCCCACTTGTTGGGCGTGCAAATTGAACAGTAAGTGGAGATACTAACGGAGGAACACTTCATACTGAAATCCATCCACCCTTCAATAGAGATGGGATCACTTCTTCCGAATGACCAGCAGACCGATGAAGGCTATGACACGACTAACTACACCATATATGATGAGGATCATGATGCAATACTTCCAATAGTGAACACTATAATGCAATTTCGCAAGAGCACCACAACGATTTATTAGCCAGACTCCATAGTACCTGATATATAACCTCAATTCATCAGAAGAGTGCATAGTGTACGCTGTTTCGTGCATCATTTCAAGTAAACTTACTAAACTATAAACAAGAGCCATAACAGCTCATAAACATCTCTATATAAGTTAAAGTAAGACATGTCCGAACATCCCAGCTATGGAGATGATTACCTAGGACATGTTAATTGGTTATCCAAGATCAGAGGTGCAAAATGGTAATAGGGAGGATAGAAAATCTGGAAAGCTAGTTAGTGTACAAGAAAACAGTAGAATAGACTGATATTGGTAACTACTTATTTAAGTTTCAGCTGCTACCTGCATCTAAATGTCCTGGGAAACTTACGATCAGTTACAGACATTGCAAAGGTATTGCAGTGCAATTGTGCAAACAAAGAAAAGTGTTTATAAAAGTTGATAAGGATGGAATATGGATATTATATCAGGAATATAAAATGAATTTGCAAAAACATTCTCGCGATCTAAACAGCATCATGAAAGCTTAATGATTCACCCCTTCCCCCCAATCAATGTCCGATAGGACGCTGACATTCTTCTCCTGAATTATTCTGTCAAAAGTTTATGTTTTATTTTTTATAAAGGTAAGGATAATACAAGAATTGTTCAAAAATTGCAAACATTGCATAGTTTATCATACCTTCTCGCATTTGATATCACAAGCGCTTCCAAAGCCCATTTAGAATAGCATAAATCAGCAATAGCTCGTAATCCGCTATTGCCTAATGCCTGAGTTGAAAT
>JBBYHQ010315469.1:0-16498 GCA_038382645.1 Spergularia azorica | reverse complement strand
TGATTCTTGCGCACAAAAGATTCAGAATGTCAAGGATCCGAAGCCTATCTACTTGGCCGACGAAACTCGCACTCTGTTTCTCAATTCACGTATTGTTCTTTCTATCATCCAGCTTGTTTAGTCGAGTTTAGTTTTGTACATCAAACGAACAAAAACAGGGTTGTAATTAATAACAGTTACTGTAATTCTTTCTAGTAATCAAGATTTGAGTTAAGTTTTTGTATTTTCCTTGTTTACTATCGGTTGTTTAATAAAAGTAACACTCTTTTCTTTAGAGAGAGCGATATCTAAGTTCTTTATGCACTGTCCTTGTTTCTTTGATAAGATGCGATTATGCATCAGACTCCAAAGTTGCGACTTGGCTTCTTACAAATTTCAATTTTTCTCATCTGATTGGTTATTTTGTTAGGGTTGTTTCGATCTTCTAAGGAAACTTGAAAACCAAGTAACAAAGCTAGCGAAGAAAGAAGAAAATATTTAAGGAAAAAATCAAAACGGTACAAGTATGCAGTAAACCTGTCGATATCGTTTTTCACGATTTAGTAGAGCCAAGCACCGGAAGTATCCACCTGAGAGTGATCAAACCACTCCCCCTACGAGCTTTTGCGCAATCAGCAACATGGTCAGGATACATTGAAATGACTTTTCATACATTCAGGAGTGCCGCGATTGTAACATACGGAGTATATGTTAGTTTCAACCTTGTGTGTAGTTTGTAGTCTGTACAGATGGAACTGCTGATGATTCACACTGAAGTATGTAAAGTAAGCCTAAGAAGACAGTCTCAAACCCCAAAAGAAGAGAGAATGAATAAGGAACCTGGGCTATTTGTGGAAGATGAGAGAATGTACAAACAAAAGTAGGGTAGACGAAACTACAGCTCGACTCTATTTGTGCAATTCAGAATTACAGATTTCATTTCTTCCTTCTCCAATGATGCTTGAACGATCACCTGCCAAAAGTCGCAGATAGGAGCTAAGTCAGTTGTTTTATGACCAAACAAAAGGAGGTGAAGGACACAGAGTTACTGAAAATCAGGATTACTTTTCGCTCTAACTACAGTACATTCTCACTGTGTATACATGCGCGTCAATTTCTTGTCTGTCTGAATGATTGCTAATTAAGAACCTTAGATTGCATGGTTAACTAAGCAAACGAGCAACTGGTCCACTTAACATTGTTGCCAAGTATCAAGGGTCAAAGAGTATTACAAGACTTACAACAAAGATAAGCTATCAGAGATTCAGAACAAGGCAAACTCATGAAGGCAGCACCTCAAGTGCAAAAATGACGATACAGGCATGAAAAGACACGACTACATGCATGGAAAGACAGAGCAATTGGCACTAGCATAATTCCCTAAGTATGAAGAATCTATCATGTTGAATCAACTACAACGATGAAGTGGAAGTCTGGCATTGCCACGCCCATATAGGAATAGATTAAGGTTGAATTACACAAGACAGCAGCATATAGCAAATAAATGAATCATATCGTACCTCTTGTACTTTGTTTCCAGATCGAGCCAGTAGTTTGTATTGATCCTCAAACATGGACGCCATATAAACCTATAGCACATGCAAATAAATCAGATGGAAATCTACATCAAAAATAGAAACAGAACTACCAGAGGAGACTCCCACAGCATCAGAGATTCTGACCACTAAAAGAAAAAAGAAAAAGCCAACGTGACACCACAGAAGTTTCAGTACCACTTGAATATTTCATGTGATGAATGCAAGACAGCGATAAGAAGATTAGCACATTGACATACTACAAGACACTCAGAAGACTTATAATTGCGAGTTAGAATAGGTGGATGAACAAGCAGGAAAAAATTAAGTAACATGCCAACATCTGAGCAAATAACATATAGCCCTGGATTTTCATCTGAGTAGGTATTTTCATAATAGTCAAGCTACAAAAAGGGGTTGCAAATGAAAGCTAGAAGAAGTGTGGAGAACAAGCAGGACACGGAAAATGAAGCAGCGAGTTAGCATATAGCTTATGGCGCCTAGACCTCCACTGAGTATATACTCGTAGCTCGTTCAAAGATTATTCATAAATCATGTCCAAAGGTACTGCCAAGACTAACGTTACACTGAAAGAAACTTTGTTGTCTCATCAAGCTTACCTGAAATGTAGGAGCTAAACCAGGGCTGAGGAAAAAGCGGGCCTTGGTAACAGACTCAACACCATCGACCTCTTCAAGTTCTTTGATAAGCGAATCAACTTCAGGCCACTGACTCCACATTGGACAAAACACCCAAGTAAGTTTTACCACTATCAAGGTACTTACACATAAAGATAGTAAAAGGATGAAACTGATGCACTCAAAAAGCCTTAATTGCCATGCCACAAAAATACATCCAGTCCATTCAATTAATGGTCAACACCTTGAAGTTAAACGAAGAAAGAAACAAGATAATACAGGATTCAAAGTCGTTCACTAACAATAACGGCAAGCTTCCTACCATAGTTTACTCACAGTTTCAGTTGATATCTTATCAAGCACAAGAGCAAGGCTCTGAACTCCACACCAGACCAGAAATTATGCCTAAAATGAAGGAAACACTATGGACTATGGCTGATATGACTTTTTAATGGCAAAGTCCAGAACTCCTCACTTAAACAAATCTATAATAAACTCATGCCTATCTCCCAATACCATACTGCTAGATCAAGTCATCTTATGAAGCAACTTTTTTCCCCTTTTTTTTGCTATTCAGCCAGCCACTTTCTTAACTACTGCTGGTTCCAAAAACTAGACACGTAAGATCACAACTTTCAAGGTTCAGTCTAGTCAGCTCATAGCAACATAAACATTTCAATCTTGAACTACAGGACGAGTACAATAAAGGATGCACCACTCTCGGGGGAGGGGGTTGACATTTTAGAAGTAACATACACCATGCAAGAAAGCAGTTTATCACCCTGTTATGATCATTTCTGAATAAATAACAAAACATAAACAGATTTACTTAAATTGGGAAAGCATGAACCTCAGAATCTGCTTGTGCAGCCTCTAATCCTCCGTCAAAGCTGGTGTTCCCAACTATACATTCCAGTGCCTCATTCAATGGATCAGGCTGTTAGTAGAAAAAAAGAGTAAAGACCTTGGCCATATTTAACCTTAAAATAAACATACTGAGGAAATAATACTTACAGTTATCTCCTTCAAGGACAAGAAAATGCGCTCTAGTGAGAAATCTAACTGATGAACTTTAGCCTCCACAATCTGCAGCCAGAATGAAGCTTAATAAAAATCATAATCTTCAAAACCAAAATGATTGTTTAAGCATCAAAAAAAGATAAAAGCTCATTAAATAACAGTTCTACATGGGCTGAAGCTGCTGTCAAAGGAAGGCTCTTAGGAAAGAGCCATGCTAGATTGCTAGCGGCTACAAAGTTCTGAAAACCTTAGAGATAGTGGAAAAGCACGAGTCTCCAAATAGTCAAAGTCATTCAATTCCAAGACAATGCCTTTCATTTACAATGCATTTACATCAACTGATACACCGCTTACCTCGCCAATTTTTAGGTACGATGCAGGATCTAGAGTGTAATCACATGATACTTCTGTCTGATGTACTAGAGCAGGTACTCCATCCACCTACACAACTCAGTTACCAGAGGAATTAGAGTTAATGGGAACTCACCTCAGCGTCTTTGACGTAAACTTCCGTAAGCAACATAAAAGAAGTAAGACACAGTTTCTTACCTCAACAAAGATGCCAAAATAAGTAATCTTCTTTATACAGCATTTCACAACATCTCCAACAGTGAGCTTTTTCTGCAGCCAAAATAAAAGTAATAAGCCCCAATCCTAAAAATAGAATACAAATAAAACAAACTAAACATATTAACAAAACAAAAATGAAGATCAACCATTTGACAAAGGATAGTATGCATATACCCTTACTAAAAGGCTAGAAGTATTTCCAAGTCATTCACATTTTAACACCCACAATAAGAAATTTCACAGCAACACTATACAGGTCGTCCAACACTCCAACAGACCCATACAAGACATGCTCTTGGACCAACCTATCATGTTTTTTGAGCAATTTGCCGGACATGTTTTAGGACTAAGCACACTTCGTTAATGAGATTTAGGAAGTGGGTTTTTACAGCAACTAGATTACTTTTTCTAATCCCCAGGGAAAAACATTATCTATGATATGACTTCGAAAAGAATTGAAAACTTGAGCAACTTCAAGAATCTCTGCAACAACCATGGTAACTAGACTAACAGCATGTATGGGAGCTGAAATAGGGCGTAAGACGCCTCTAATCTCCATAGCATAAGGAAACAGAACAGCTACAGTTGGGGAGCCTCTCTTGGTAGCAGCTAAAAATAATTTAAACAACAGCTGTTTGAAGCAATAGCTACTTTACTGGTAAAAGTGCAAATTTCATTCCAGAGCTGAGGAAATAAAAATACAAAATTATACTTACGAAAAAAGTTTTAGCCAAGATATGAGAACAAGAAAAAGCTGAATACCATAAGGGTTCTTTTCTTCTCAACTATTTCTTCCTTCTCCTTTGGCCTCATAGAAAATATAAGCTTTCTGGACCTCCTATCAGCATATAGAATGTTTACTTTGATGCGCTGCAAACAAGAAATGTGAAATTATAGCTACACCTCTTCTATTGAAATCTCAATAGTAATTCAAACAATACTGCTAGGTATATTGGTTTTGATCATACCTGGCCAACATATGATGATAAATATTGGATCTTCTCTTGGTCATACAGTCTCAAAAGATCTTCCAATTCCATATCAGCCGTAATTTTGAGTTCAGCTTTCTGACTTGGTTCTGGAGTAGTTGATGACGCAAGAGACGAGCTTATATTCCGAACCTCGTCACTTCCGATGATGCCTAAACTTTGCCTGTATTTGGATGGATCTAGATCATTCTTTCTCAACCATGATTCAAAAGCTAAGAACTTCCACTTAGCAGCAAGGTTACGATATGGCAAGAACCCTATTAACGACCCAAAAGATGCCTGAAACGTTAAATTCAAATGTGTTAAGCTGTAGAATATAATGTGGCTGGCAATGGAGCCTGACAACAGCAAAGCGTAAGTTGCAGCTTTACCACAAAGCCTCTAGGGCTGCAACTAATCAACTCCACATCCACTCTATCTCCGAGTTTGAACAATTGCTCCACTCGTGTCCAGTCAATCTCTTCAGATTCCTAAAACAAAAGATTCAAAATCCGTGACGACAAATAAAGAACTTGTTTAAACAACGGCCCACAAGAGGTCACACCTTAAGAGGCGGTTTCTCTGGTTCACCTTCACCATCAATGCTTTCAGGACGTCCAGAGCTTGTTCCCTGTCGAATTGGATATGACATCGCTATGCTGGATTGGTCTAATCTATTATTCAAACATCCCATCAGCAACAACTATATTAAAGATATGAAAACATATGCAAGTGATAAAAAGAACGGAATTTCATACCTTTTTGGTCTTCCTAAGAGAACAGACCCAAACGATGATTCAGAAGCTGTTGCTCTTACAGTTGATGGATTACTTGTCCCATTTTCTTTCTGTGGATTCACAGCCTCAGTTTGCTCAGGCTGCTGCATTCCTTCAAAACACATAATGTGCGTCATTAAGTGCTAGTCATCCACAACATCAGGCATAGCACTTAAAACCAAAGACCGTAACCTTACCTGTCTGTGAAACCTCTGGAAGCTGTCTTTCAGATTCAGTAAATGCTCCAACATGATCCTCCATCGTGTCGGTGATTCCACTAAACACGGGAATTGTTGCATCCACTTCACTATCCTGTGACAGAAATACATTGGGCTTATCCAGCAAAGGCACTTCACTAGAGATAGTTACTGTACTTTGTTCTTCAATCTCCTTGTCACCCTCAAAATCATTTGTGGGTTTCTTCTCGAGTCCACTATACATTGACCCATTCATTGAATCATTCTCATTTTCAGCATTAGGCTCCTCCTCCATTACACTAGGATGAGGCTTCTTCAACAATGCCATTCCACTAAACTGTTCCTTAACTGGTTCAGTCCTCATAGACAGTGACAAATTCGGCTTAATCCTCATCCTCAAAGAATCATCCATCTCATCATCCTTCTCATTGAGAACACTCGGTTTTCGCAAAATAACATTTGGAACACTAGACTTCGCACCACCAGTACTCTGATTCTTAACAGACCCACTCGGCCTCTTTATCTCCGGCAATGGGGCACTATTCCCAACACCTCCAACTTTTATCCCCTCCTTTGGCACGGGTCTCACCAAATTCAACCCACTAGCCACTTGTTTATTTCCAACACCTCCAACCTTGATCCCCTCCTTCAGCACTGGTCTCACCAAATTCAACCCATCATTCACTTTTTTAGACCCCAATCTCTCAGGCACATCAAACGGAACTTCCTTCACTTCCACCATTTTCCCCTTGTTTCTATTAAAGGTCTTCTCAATCTCAATGAATGACGCATCCGGGTTAATTTTCCTCCCCATTACCTAAACCATCATCACATACACACCAACATAAATATTCAAGCCCCATTACTTCAGAAATACAACATCATCTACAACTTACATAAAAACTACCCATTTCACCAATTTCCTAAACATAATACACTACTCATTTAACCTAACTTCATCACAATCCGTTAATACCTATGTTTTGATAATGCACTACCCATTTAACAAAATTCCCTAAACATAACACTACCCATTTAACAAAATTTCCTAAACATAATACACTACCCATTTACCCGATATTCATCATAATCCTCCAATACCTATCTTTAGATAACGCACTACCCACATAACCAAATTTAACACAATTCACTTACACTTATACTACCTAGGATTTCGGGATCAAGGTTGGCCTAGTGGTTAGGAAATCAACCTGCCTGGGGTTGTTCCGAGTTCCAATCCTCATATCCCCACCCCCCGCAGCATTAGCTGCTCCTATATACCCAAAAAAAAAACCACCTAGGATTTGAAGTTCATGGTAGCAAAATTCTGAAACTAATAATGTTGCCCTAGTCCTCCATAATCTTAACTAATAAGTCGCCGTGGCGAAAATTAATAATCATAGCATAAAATTCTTGCTACCCTTTCTCCCCACCACTATTTGGTGGGGTCTCGGAGATTCAGATGTACGCAACCTTACCCCTATAGCAACTAAACAACAATAAACCAAACAATTCAAACTAAACCATATAATAATAATTCATAATAACAAAATTAACACATACAATAATCTTAAAATCAAAATTGCATAAAAGGGTACCTTAGCTAAGGTGAGTTTAGGGTCTTCCCCAAGCATTCTCCCAAATTTAAGCTCCATGAGGTCCCACTCATTAAGTTTACTATTACTATTATTACTATTATTATTATTATTACTATCAAAATTACTATTTGGGTCATCTTTAGAAGCAGAAACAGTGAATTTCTTAGGGTTAGAAAGTGGGAAAAATGCCCTTTTTCTAGCTCTACTTACTGGGCAAAGTGGGGGTAAAAATGGGCGAGAAATTGTTGGGGTTTGTGTTGAAGATAGACATAGTTTCTCCATTTTTTTTAATTATAGAGCTTAATTTAATGGTAATTTGCTGAACATTTGAAGGTTTTTTAGGCCCTCGGGAGAGTTATTGAGAGGGATGAGGGGGAAAACAGAGGAAGAGTGAAGGAGAAGATGAAGAAGAAAATGGAGGAACGGCTAATTTCTTCTGGGTAGATTATATGGAAAAATGTTATCCGCCAATTTGGAGACGTGGCGCTTTGCGATTTGTATTCTTGGCATCAGGATGTTGCTCCAAAGAAAAAAAATTGTATCCCGTTGTTCGGGAAGGTGGGCTCGGTTTAATAAGACTTAATAAACAGCGACACAGTGTATTTAGATCACATCAAGTATGTTTATACTAGATCGGGTTAGACTAGATTCATCCAAATCTTATCAGATCAAATTAGATTAGAATGAGGCAATCCCATCAAATGAGTATAGTCTTCTAACATTTGAAATTTTTATGGAGGCAAGAAACGAAACTAGAAATACTCAAAAGCGTAGACATTATACATTATAAACAGAAATTGCATCATGGAAACGAATGGGATTCACATGAGTCATGACTCAGATCATGACATGGTGTGCCGCTTTATTATCATGTCCTCTTTATAAATATGAAACAACTTGAATTGTATGTTAACATTCTGAAAGAAAGAAAAAATAGCATTTAAGAATCCAATTTCACGTCCCTTTTTCTAAGTAACATAAACAAGATACATAAAAATATTACAAAGATCTAAATCCGGGATGCATGTCGAAAATATCTTTTAAAGTAAACCTATCGTTGACAAAATACATACTCATATCTCCGAAAAATCTTGGACAATCTTTTCAGGGGAAACTAGAGTCTCTAAACATGATAGCCCCTTACCTCCAAGTCCTCCACACTCCGCAACATCTCATTTGTTATCGAGAAACCGGTCTTAATTTTTTGGATCGTCTTTGACCGTAAGTTATACCAAAACAGTCCCTTATCAGGCCACTTCAAAAGTAACTCGCCTCCTTGGATGTCCAATACATCTACATAAGAATAACGATCAAAATCGGTACTAAGGTCTATCACGTGGCTTAATCGCCAAAGAGAAGTACCAAGGTCTTCTAAAGTCCACAACTTGATCACTGTTTCAGGAAACTCTGCATATACTAACGTATCGTTGAAGTTCAAAAGACGTCTATCTATAGGTGAGGTCTGGTCGGTGGAGTGCTGAAGGCCGGGTAGAGACTTGATATTAATACCAATGCTAACCTTGAACACCATTAATCTCAAGCGTGAGTTTGCGTCAAGAACAAGCCAATATGCACAATCAGAAAGACTCAAAGAACCATAATGAATCAATGGTGAACACCGAGAGATACCTAACCTCCTCATATTCTTGCTCCTCAGACCATACACAAAATATGAGCACTTCGAATCTCGCTTCTTGTGAGTGTACGTGTACGTGTAAAGAATAAGTTTATACTCGTCTGTTGATTTATCGAATATGAAACCACATGCCTCTATTTGGTGCGCGAAAGACAATATAACAAATTCTCTTGTTATGAAATTAGATATCATATATGATGGACGAACAGTGTCACACCTCGAAACAATTAATCCGTTGCACGATGCATGAAACATCCTTGCCTCCTCATGTAATAGTTTGGTTACTTCCGAAGACATATGACAGCGTAATAACTCAGGAGTAGTCTTCCTCTTCTTACTCTGAAGATCGATACGAAAAATAATTGGCCCGTCAAAAATCATCAAACTTGTTAATGAACTAGTCCTCTTAGTATGAACATCAACAAATTGTTTGGAAGAAATTATGTGATGCCATCGAACACACACCATCTTACTTTTTACTAAATCTTCAACATTAAGTCTCACCAGAATTTCAAAGACCACGTCGTCGATGAGGTTATAGAATAAATCCTCACCATTATTTTGCACTTGCTCTGAAAAGCTGCCAAACTTTGGTATGATACTCCACAATCCTTCGCAATTACGAAACTCCAATTCGCGTTGACGGAACCATTTTAACATGAATTTTTTTTTGTTTTGTATAAAGGAGCGGCTACTGCTACGGTGGTGGGGATATAAGAATTCGAAGTCTAGATAACCCCCGGATAGAGAATGGGTGATCCGACATAAATATTTTTCTGATAAGAAATACATAAGATGTGGGGATTTATAAATGTAGGAGAGACAAATGTGAGAGATGATGATGATAATTTAATAAAAGTAGGAGAAAAAAATATGTCCCAGAATAGGGTATTTGAGATGAGATGTTTCGAGATGGAATATGGGACGGAGGGAGTATTCAAAGAACAAAGAGTTTCATTATCCTAAGACTTTCGTTCTCGGCACAATTGTAGCAATATGCAATCTCAGCCTACTTATTAGGGCATTAAATAAAAGTTTGCAAATGAAAAGGTGAAAAGAAAAAGGTTTTGATGTTGAGGGAAACATGTGCTCCCTCCATGTTGTTTGTATTTTCATGTATCGTTTGCTACTAAGTTATTTCTAGATTTTTTTACTATTAGGGTCAAAATGGGTCTTTCATTTGGTGTAGATTTAGCTCTAAATCTAGCTGCTAAAAAGTAGTAATGAAACTAAAAAATATAACTGGATCAGTGCGGCGGGCAGGTAAGATTAGAAGATGTATCACACAAGTGTCGCATATAATGAGAACTGAGAAATGTAGAATTAGGGAATTCATTTTAATGTAGAATAGTACAATGACAAATAAATCTTGGTACAACTCAAAACTTGAAGAAAAATAAATTTGTAACCATCGAGCACACCTAACCTACGAATCCCGCTATGAGTGTAATGGTCTTTTGCCAATATCAAGGAGTATACTAAAGATTACAATCCCTTTCTTTTGTCAATGTTTGCATTGCTTCCACCTCAAGCTCTGGTGTTGGTTCGGGTTTTTCTTCGTCGGAAGGTTCGATAACTTCGTTCTTTTTCACTGAGATTGATTTAGTGAGATGACTATAGGATCCCTTTTCCTTGAATAGTTGTGAAAAATGAGGTTTGCAGTACAGATATCCATCTAATGCAGCGTAGTTGGATGCACTTAGAAAACAACCTCCTTTCGCACACCTAAAGCATCCCTTGTGGTAATTTTCTCCCTCGACAACAATCTGGTTATGTTATAACTTATAAGTAACCGTGGAGATTATCTTAACATTAAAAAATAAGATATGAGAAGTAAGTTCTCATACCTTCTCAAGTGGATAGGCCTTTTTTTTACAAGTCGCGCATTTGTCTTGAGTCCCAGAAAATAAAGATGAAACCTTGCTGGGTTGTTTGGTCTAAATGCGCACAAAAGTTTACATAATTAGATAATAAAATATGGCTTAAACTTAGGAGAAAAAAAGATTATGGCATGTGAAGAGATATTACCAATTCAGGTTTTCCATCTGTTTAACATCAAAGAAAAGCGAAAATGTGTCAAGTTGGCTTTGATAAATTACTAATTTACCAACAAAATATACACAAGGTGAAATATAAACACAAGGAAAATTTTAAAAAAAAAAATTACTTGTTTGCGACTTGTTGGTTCCATAAGTGCCCGTCTTCTTAAAGTGTTGCTCGAAGTGTGGCATGCAATACAAGACTCCATCCAATGAGGAAAATCTACCCATCTAGAGTGCATATCAAATTAAGCCATCAAATTCGAATACTAGCTACGTAATTATAAAAACCTACATAACAATATATCAAACACCACCGAATAAATTTGGTTGATCACGTACCACAAGTTTGCCATTACAATGACTGCATTTGAAGCAAGTCCTGTGGTAAGGAACACCATCGGCGGACACCATGTCAACCACATAAACAGTCTTGTCACATGTCTTGCATTTGTCTAGGGTTCCAGTGAATACCATGTTTACTTTTTTTATTTATTAATCTTCCTCTTCCTCCTCAATAATGTGTTGATGATTATCTTCAATGTGGAGGAAAATGGAAGATATTTTTTTTTTGTACAAATTATTGAATGGAAACACCTAGATGTAAAATATTTGAATGTGAATCATTGCTTATAAAGAAACTAAAAAGCACAATTAGAACAAAATGAGAGGTTAATAGGTTTCAAACTACTGGATGGATGTCATCAACTTTACTATAACTTGAAAAGATGTATATAGAAAATGTTTATCTATGTCTAGCTTTAATTTTTTTTTATTTTTAGAATATGAAGGAAAGAAAAAACTAATTTGACAAAGTCTTCAAGGATGAGATTAAGGCATACAAACCAACAATCATTTTGGGACAAGACACAAGATGATGAAATGAGATGAAAGGTACTCTTAAAGTCCCAACACCAATAAAACTAGAGAAGATAAAAACAAATTCATGTAACTTTAATTGAGATTAACATAACGTTCTCATATGGGGATCGGCCCCGTAAGAGAACTCCAATAAAGCCAGACACTCTCGAGCGACTTTCAATCCTATCTCGAGCCGTTGTTCTCAAGCTGACTCAGTTCATGTCACCTCTAATCCATTTACAATGTTGGTTAAAGGAAAACAAAAATAAAACTATTTGATTAAATTACGAACTACTCCTCACTCGACCCAATTCACTAAAAGTCTCCAGCCAAACTCCAATAAAGGCAAGCACTCTCCACTCTCGACTTCTCGAGCAAGACCTTTAAACCGTTCTCAAACTTCTCTCACAAGGTGACTCGACTCGACTCATTCTCACCTCTATCCACTTCCGATGTTGATTAAGCGAAAAAACAATAATAAAAGATGTTATTTTAATTTTTGATGAAATTACGAAAAACTCCTCGCTCACCAAAAACCAAACCACTACTCCACAAATTGACTTTCTTTAGATCCAAAAAAAAGATATTACTACTCCACTTCCTCCACCACCACCCCGACTACTCTCCTTCCTACTCCCACTCTCTTTCTCTCTCTCTCCTAACCGCATTTTTCCAGATTCCGATGAACCACAACCCTCGCCCTCGATATCCACCAGGGATCGGCAACGGCCGCGGAGGCGGAAACGGTGGCTACGCTTACCAAAACCCTAACTATCACAATCGCCCGCCGTATCAACAACAACAGCAACAACCACAGTACGTTCCTCGAAACTCCGCCGCCGCGAATCACAACAATTACCAGCAACAACAACAACATCATCAGCAGAATTATCAGCAACACCACAATAATAATCAGCAACAACAACAACAACCGCAGCAGCAGCAACAGCAACAATGGATGATGAGGCGTCCTGCTAATAATAATAATAGTAATAATACGGTTGCGGCCGAAGAGTCGAGTAGTTCGAATGAAGTTGTGAAGACTATTCAACAAACTGCTGTTGTTGATTCCAGGTTTTTTTTGTACTAATTTTCCGCAATTCTTGTGTTTTTTTTTTTTTTTTTTTTTTCAGTGTTTAATTTGAATTTTCTTGATTTCAATTGCATAATTGTGTATATGTCAGTAATTCGGCGTGTTTCCGTATTTGTATATACCAGTAATTCGGCGTGTTTTCGTATTTGTGAAACTGCGGATGTGTTGCGAAGATGTGGTGGAAATAGGTAGATAAGAGATTAAGAGAAGAAGTTCAACTTTCCGATAATTGAGTAGATCATACTTTGTGTAGTCGTTTAATTGCATAATTTGGATATCAGTAAACTGCGGATGTGTTGCTATGGTGTAGGAAATTTTGGTAGATGAGAGAAGATCAGAAGGAGTTCTATTTTTCGATAATTTCGTGTTTTGTAGGCCATCATTGTGTATTTGTGTGTGTTCATTTGAGAGTTTGGATAAGTAGTCGTAATTATTCAAAGCCAGTCTTAGATTTGAGATGCGAAAGAAGGGGAATGTGGCTTGCCGATTTGGGATGAAATCGTGTTTGCGTTTGAGAATTATGATTTTAAGTGAGAATTATGGAGTGTTAGGAGACTTATGAGACAATTACTTTGCTAATCTTTGGGTAATTTCGTGATTGACCTCCGAAATTTGTATGCTTTTTTTTTTTTATGGATGGGAGGGAGATTTGTATTTTGTGGTTGGGTTGAGAGTGGAGGGCATCGACTTAGGAAGGAAAATTAGTTATTGACTTAACTTGAAGATTTCTCAGCACATTGGGTTGGATTGAGACGGCGGATTGGAGTGGGGAACTTCGGGATTGTATACTTGCTACTATGTGGCATGGCATTTCTTGTGATAGTTCACCTTTTGTTACTCGGGCTAAGCAGTGCAGTCCAAAAGTACTGTCGTTTGATAGTTGATAGTGAGAGTAGATATGATACTTGGAAGGTTTTGTTAGATTGGAATTTGACGGAACTCTCATTTAGAGACAACTGAAATCTTTGTGCTCGAGTTTAACGCTTTAGAATGTATTACAAAACATCTCTGGTTAAGGATATGTTGAGGTAAATGATTTGTTGTTCAAGATCTGTAAATGACCCTAACCAAATTACATTTTTTGGTGGAAAACATAGTGTTCAACTTGAAATGTTTTGTGCTGACAGTTGTAGCTACTATGACACAAAACCTGAGGCGTTCTCTATGGGAGTGGATATTTACTTGGCTTTCTGTGTACTGTGTTTATTTCATTAATTGATATAACAGTTCTCTTATCTAAACAGTGGATAATAATTTTTCGAACTTATTGTAAAGATTGGAGTTTTCAACATAGGGGTAAGGCTTGCGTACATCCGACCCCCCTTACAGCGCCTTATTGTGGGGTGGGGTGGGGTGGGGGGGGGGGTCTTTGAGGCACTGGGGTGATTTTAAAGAATGGAGTTTTTCACTTTGGGTTGTTACATGAGATGCTGCTGAAGGGACCATTATATAGCACAACATGGGGGTGCCATTGTTTGGCAATATGTTTGTCGGTAACTATGGCATCAAGCCATCTTATCTAGTTATCTGTGTCATTTTGATGTGCAGTTTCTTTGTCTGTCATTTGTTCAACAATACTTAATATAAGGAAGAAGTTGGCCTCTGACCTTAGTCATACACTAAACTCCTTTCAAACTGTCAACTAATTACCTGGCACTAGCTTCAGGAGGCTAGACTAGCATTAGTGTCTTAGTTCCTTGTTTACTCTATTTAGAACATCGGTGGTGGAGGGAAGGTGGCTTCAGGTCGGGTCTTACATTTTTTCATCTTACTCAAGCATTAAAATCTTAGTCAGTTGTAAGTATCATATTCCTGTCTATTATCATGTTACCATCCTTAAACTATGAATGTGCGTGGGTGTGTAGCTACAATGCTGTTATTTGACTTTCTTGCTGCTGTTGTTTCAGTTCCCAAGATTGGAAGGCAAAACTAGAGCGTCCACCCCCTGATACTCGTTTCAGAACTGAGGTACTATCAGTAATGTTGCAGATTTATTATTTTATATCACATGAATTCTGTGGCTATGAATACCAGTTCCCGTAAATTTTCATTGGTTCACTTGATTTAGACATTGGAAATTTGGAATCTGCTATTGTTGTTTAAATAAGATTAGAAAAAGAAAGTTGAGAATGCATGCTTATGTGTGATTGAGGAGAAAACTGATATATTACTGACATGAATTGGTTGTACCATAAACAAGAAAGTTTATGCGTGTTTGAAAAATAGTCTTGGCCTTTTTGTTTTCCTGCTCTAGTTTGATTATGTAGTTGAAATATTTTCAATGATGGATCAGGATGTCACGGCTACAAAAGGAAATGAATTTGAGGATTATTTCTTGAAACGCGAACTTCTTATGGGGATATATGAAAAGGGGTTTGAACGGCCTTCTCCAATCCAGGAAGAAAGCATCCCAATTGCTTTAACAGGGTGTGATATTCTTGCTAGAGCTAAAAATGGGACTGGGAAAACAGCTGCATTTTGTATTCCTGCATTGGAGAAAATTGACCAAGAAAAGAATGTGATTCAAGGTGACAGACAGATATTGTTAGTTATTTCCAAGCTGCATTTCAGCTTATCTGACCAGTTACATACTCATTAGTAAGCTGTGTCTAGTGGCTCAATGGGTCCTGTGTTCATGTGCTTCTCTGCAGTTGTTATACTTGTACCAACTAGGGAGTTGGCCCTTCAAACTTCCCAAGTTTGCAAGGAGCTTGGCAAGCACCTAAAGATTCAAGTCATGGTTACAACAGGAGGAACGAGCTTGAAGGACGACATCATGCGGTTGTATCAACCAGTTCATTTGCTGGTTGGAACTCCTGGAAGAATTTTGGATTTGACAAAGAAGGGTGTATGTGTTCTGAAGAATTGTTCCATGCTTATTATGGATGAGGTAACTGAGGGTCGACTGAATTGTTGACTAGCTTTTCCTCCATTTTGTGCAATCTTTTAGTCATGCTCCACTCTGGTGTGTAGCATTTAGCTGATCTGATAAAAGATTGACATCGGTCTTTATATTGATAAATGTATCTTCGCATCTTTCTTTTGAAGAAGTCATTCCTGCTTGATACGTTTATATTGTACTCTTTTTGTTCATTTTTTCAAAATAATTTTCATTTTAGTTGAAGGGAAGCCTTGGCGCATGGGTTCTAGTCCTGGGAGCAGCCTCTTGTCGAAAAAGTGACAAGGGGAGGTTTGCCCTCTATACACCCTTGTGGTGGGACCCTTCCCCTGACCCTCACCTTGTGGGGACGCCAATGTGCGATCAGGCTGCCCTTTTCAATGTTCAATTTAGTTAGCATGTTTAGGTCAAATAAGTTCTATATACAAAAGTTTCTTGTAGAGTATTTTGCTTTTTCTACTTTGACTTTCAACGTGTATAATGGTCCATGCCTCTCTTTGTTTGCAGGCTGACAAACTTTTGTCTCCCGAGTTCCAACCTTCATTGGAGCACCTAATTAGTTTTCTTCCTGAAAGTAGACAAATTTTGATGTTTTCAGCAACTTTTCCTGTGACTGTCAAGGATTTCAAGGATAGATATTTGCAAAAGCCATACGTCATTAACCTCATGGATGAGCTTACTCTAAAGGG
>JBBYHQ010315434.1:0-16508 GCA_038382645.1 Spergularia azorica | reverse complement strand
GTGTTTGAAATGAAATTTTAGATTTTAGATAAAAATTTCGTTTACAAGATTTTAACATTTAAACATAAATAGCCCGGGCGTTGCACGGGCCATCAAACTAGTGAACACAAAAATATAGATCATAATCATCAATATCTTGCCTCACAATTATCACAAAAATAAACATTATCAGACGCCCATTCAGACGTCTTTGCCATCACCCCACCTCCTCCATCACTGAGTACTGACTATATCCTGCACTAAGTGTTTTTCCCTGATACAAGAACACAGCAAACAAAGTTAAGTTAGAAAAAAATGATTATGCTCAAATATGGACAAGTAAGAGGACTTCAAATCCGACTAGGCCTCCAGATAAAAGTTGTAGTATTCATTGCACAATTTGCACGAATAATGTAGTCTAATGAGTGATAGACGGAAGGAAATGTTTAACATAGGTTTCAATAATAGAAACTTAACGACCCAAAACCTTGTCATAATCATACACACACAATCCGATGTCTCTCCTCGTCCCCCCCACAATCAAACTTTGTCATAATCATACACACACAATTGACAATCCGAGCTAGCTACCTACTCCCTTCGTCTCAGCTCAAAAGCCCCATATTCTATTTTGGGACGTCCCACCTCAAACACCCCATCTATTTTGGAACATATTTCTCTCTCCTATTTTTATTAAATTATTACATTCTCTCTCACGTTATATCTTCTACTTTTATTAATCCTCACATTTACCCTCCTCATTTTTTATAATATTACCCCACTCAACTTACTATATCCATTTTTCTTATTCCACTACAAAAACGTTTTGGGGCGTTTGAGCTAGGACGGAGGGAGTATATGTTACTCAAACTTCGTTCGACCGGTTAAACAACAGAAACGTTTAGTAAACTTGCATTGTGAATATGCAAACTTAAAAAACGAGTAGGAGATAGTTTAATTCTCCAAACAGACAGGCACAGGCCGGCACGCACTGTGTTTCGCATTGATTTATCTCCTGGACGTACGTACTCCTCTCCTACATTGGGGCCAAAAGGTCTTTTAATGGCTACGGATTCTCAATGACTTTTACCCCCTCCATTTCATTCATTTGTTTACGTTGGGCTTGAGTTCCCCTCACAAAATTCGGCCCGACGTAAACAAATAAATGAAATTGGGGGAGTATATATCATGTTCCTTCTGATCCCCTAATCCACATAATAACATCATCATTAACATGTTACATTCACGTCTATAACGCAATTTAATTTCTTGTATAAAGAATCTGCTCGTCAGCTTTCCCTCGCTCGTGGCATCTTTCCTAGTATGACGATGGATGTGTTTACCCGTAATGTTTTCTAGTTTGTAATCTAGGATGTTTTGTAAAACCTAAAAAGTCAACCTTTTTCTACCTGTCGTCACACATAAAAACACTAGACTTACAACTCGCTACTCGTAACCATCTAAATTCAACAACAACAAGCTAAGCATAATAGGAGCCAACATGAATCATCATGTAATGTATGTAAACAATTAAGTGAAATGAAATCGGAAACTTACGAAAACGGGGAGGTAGAGAAGTAGGCCAAAGGGGAAGCTTATGAAGGAAGATACCCCTGGTATAACATCTAGCCATGCCCACCACTTCCGCAGTCCTTAGATTATAAAGCACCTAATATCCACACGCATGAATCACAACCGTGTCCTCTTTGTACGGATGACACAACCAAACCTCACGCCGAGTAAACCTCAAACGAAACCACGAGTATCTCAAGAAATCCTCACTCTTCAACTTGTACATCACGCTCCACACACCCGTCTCTGTATCCTCCCGCCTCCACATCTTCGCCTCGGCCACATCCTCCCGGAGCTCCACAAGCCGGATGTGTGACCCACTTACCCCAATTGTCCGGGTCTGGCCCGCCACCACACTGGCTGGGAGCGGGATGAGCCGGCATTGGGCCTTATCTCGGTTCCGGGCCGCCGTGAAAGGGTCATCCTCCCATATCACAAGCACACCGCTGGTGAATCCCCAGAATAGCCTCCCTTGAAACTCGAAACACCACGAGGGGGGAACAGGGTTGTAGTTCAAGACTTGTTCAACACGCTTCGTCACCCAACGACGCTTGTCTGACGAGAAGCACATGATGACGGCGTAATTGTCCTGTTGGATGAGCTGGTACTCCGCCACCACGAACTTGGCCACCAAACCTGGGTTTTCCGGGTGGAGTTGGGTAATAAACGCGACGCCGGATTTTATATTATCAAATGGGTGGACCGACGGCGGAATCCGGGTCCATATTTTGGTGGACAGGTTGATGATGAAGAGGGATTGGTGGTCGAAGGTGGAGCAGAGGAGAAGGCCGGCGCTGGACTGGAGGGCGGCGGGGATGCAGGAGTCCTTGCCGGGAGGACAGAGAACGTGTCGCTTGACGGAGAAGATTGAGACATTAGGGACGGAGGCGAGTTGAAGGGGAGTAGAATCTGTGGGTGAAGGAGTGAGGTTGCGCTCCAATATCAACCACCGCCCCAAGGAATCGGCGGAGCTGTGGGCGGAGACATAGGTGGTGATAAAGTGCTGGGAGGAGACCACAGTTTTCCACCGTTTCGAAACGCATCTCAAACGGTGTACGGAGTTAATGGATAATCGGGTTAAGATCCGGTACACAATATCCAGAGGTAAGATTAAGATGTCAAACATGGTGGTTTTTAAGGCGAGTTCAAGGGTTTAAGCGGCGGTTCAAGTTAGAAAAAGTATTCTACAAGTATCCTCCCAAGTTTCGTTTTTTTAATAAGCAAATTTGGCAAAATAACCACCTTTAAGTTTCATAAGTTTGAAAACAACCGTCTTTTAAAATTATCTTTGCAACGAACCACCTTATAAAATCAGCAAGTCTTGTTAAGACCACCTACTGTCCTTTGACCTCCACCAAACCACGTTTGACCACCTCTCGCCGCCTAAAACCGCCTTATACCATCACCAGCGACCCTCAAAAATCGAAAAAAAAAAAAAAATTCTTAATCCAAAAACTTAATTAATATACCTAATAGACTATGTCCATCTTAAAACTCGCCACTAAATATCAAATTAGTATACTAATTACCCTAAAAAACACCCCTTTACCCACTTTTATCCCGCCAAATTAGTACTCTGTATATCAGATGGTAAAGTATGTTTGGTGGGATGAAAGAGGGTAAAATGATTATTTTTTCTAGTGTAATTAGTATACTAATAAGATATTTAGTGGGGTTAGATTAAGATGGGCATAATCTATTAAGTATATTAATTAATTTTATAGATTAAGAAAAACAATTTTTATTTTTTGTGATTTTGGAGGGTGGTTGGTGGTGGTATAAGGCGGGCGAGGGGTGGTCAATGGTAATCAACGGTAGTTTGGTGGAGGCCAAAGGACAGTAGGTGGTCTTACCAAGGCTTATCAATTTTATTAGGTGGTTCCTCGCAAAGATAATTTTAAAAGGTGGTTGTTTCCAAACTTATGAAACTTAAAGGTGGTTTTTTGCCAATTTTCCTTTTTATAAAGGGTACCCAATGTCTGGCTTTTTTGTGATGGTTAAGGCAAGTCCTCAATTCATGAGCAAAAAGACATCCATCCGAGATGAGCCTACCCGAAATAAAGGGTACCCAATGTTTGGCTTTTTTGAAATTGGATATGAATAAAGCTTTTGACGGGGTGTCTTGGACTTTCTTGTTTGATATTCTCCGTCGCTATGGGTTCCCTTCTTCTTGGATTCATCTGCTATCTCAATGTGTGACTACGGTTTCGTACAGAGTTTTAATCAATGGAGAGACCGGTAGTCAAATCACTCCTCAATGTGGGCTTCGTCAAGGGGATCTGCCCTCCCCTTCCCTCTTTATTCTTTGCATGAATATCCTATCTATGCAGATGATTCTCTGATTTGTTTCAAAGCTACGCCGGATTCGTGCTCTGCCATTCGGAAAATTCTCAACGAATTCTGTGATTTATCGGGTCAGATGATCAATTACAACAAATCTTATATTAAATTCAGTCCGAATACTCCAGAGGACTACAAATCTTATCTTTGTAATGAGCTGCGCATTGCCTCACGAGAGAATTCGGTTTATACTTGGGCATGCCAATTGAACTTGCAAGAAAAATTCTGCATTTCAATTTTTGTTTGACCGCATTCTTCATCGAATCTTGCAGTGGAATACGTTCCATTTCTCCCAAGCGGCAAAGGTGGTTCTCATAAGTGCAGTACTCCTGTCCTCTCTTCATCATGTTATGTCAGTGTTTCATCTTCTGCGGCAGCTCTGTAACAAAATTGAGGCCTTGTTAATCAGCTTCTTTTGGAAATCAAATTCGGGTTCAAAGGGGTTGCATTGGATCTCCAAGGACGATGTGCTTTATGCTCCTAAAAAGCTGGGTGGACTGCAGCTGCGCAACGTAACTCACATAAATAATTCTCTCCTGTGTAAAAATTTGGTCCGTACCCTCCATAACCCTCAACTTCTCCTTTCCCGCCTTTATTCCTATAAATATCCCAAAGATCTCTCTTGTTTATCTTCCCCGAAAAGCCTTCACTACCGCCCTTCTTTTGCGTGGCAGGGAATTTCAAGAGCTAAATTTGCCTTGTGTAATGGTTTTGGTTGGCAGGTGGGAAATGGTAATAAGGTTAACCTGATTGTGAATGATTGTTGGGTCTCAGGTCAGGTCAGCAGCCCTCTGCTCTGCCTCTTGTTTCTTTTGTCCCTTTCCCTTAATTCCCTTTTAGTGCCTTCTACTATTAACCTATGTTGCACGAGTACGGACACTGGGAGGACGCGGCCACGGGGACACCTCAATCTCAAAATCTAGGACACCGACACCGCCATTATTTTTTTAATATAAATATATTAAAATAATTTAAATATTATATTTTTAATAAAAACAATAAGAATTTATAACTGTAAAACTTAAAATAATTTTAAAATGAAGATATTACACACATGATCATTGAATATGTTAAGGGAAACGCTAAGGAATTCGAGATTAAGAACGTTTATTTCACCCTAATGCTTGCTTAATGTTTGTTATTTGTGTCCTATAGGTGTCAAAGAGGTGTCCAATCGGTGTCCTGTGTGTAAAAACCAGGTTTTGTGTCCAAGTTAAAAAGAATAAACCGGACACCGGACCGACCGTGTCTGACACGTGTCCTCCCGGTGTCTGTGTCCGACACTGTATTGGACACGGACACGTCACTTGAGAGAGGTGTCCGTGCTTCATAGCTATTAACCCCCCTAACCCTTGCTGGGATGTGAATTCTCTTTCACATTTCTTTACTCCTATGTGTGTCCAAGATATTTGCTCTATGGACCCTCCAAACTTGCTTGTGGATGATTTCATCTATTGGAAATACAATAAAACTCGAGAATACACAGTGCAGTCTGCTTACAATTTTCTTCTCAGTTGTTCGTCTACCAGTCGTGGTAACTTTTCTGGAATTTGGTCGTTATTGTGGAAGATCAAAATTTGTCCGAAATGGCGCTTGTTCTTTCGGAAATTGGTGCATGACATTCTCCCAGTTAGACTTTCTCTTTTTCGAAAAGGTGTTCCTATTAGCTCTACTTACTCTTTCTGTAATGCATATGAAGAAACGTCAGTCCATTTGTTTTTCACTTGTCCTCGGATTCGTAATTTTTGGCTCTCTCAACCGTTGGCTGATATTATTCACCCCCGTTTCTGCTTATCTCGGCCTCTCCATGTCTGGTTTTCTGCTTCTCTTCGTCAAATTGTCAAAACTTCAGGTAGCGATAGCTTGATCACGTATCAATTTCTGTGCTCTCTCCTAGCTCTTTGGCATCATAGAAATGGTATTTGCTTTCGGAATAAACGTTTTAGTCTATTAACTCTTTGCACTCTGCGTCAACATTTTCTGGATGAAGCTCACAAATTTCTGGATTTTTGGCATCCTCAACTATCCACTTCTGATTTGGATTAGTTTACTGTCCTTTGTAATCTTTGTTTTCCTGGTTTCTTAGGGCCCGTTCGGTATCACTGCCGTTTTCAGTTTTTGGTTTTTTTGCGTAAAAAATTTAGTTAAATAAGTTACAAAATTAACTTTAAATTGTTTGATTCTATAATAGTCATATAGAAAATGACAACTGAAAACTGAAAACCACTTTTTTTTTTGTTTTTAAAAACGGGACTTTGTTTTTAAAAAAAAAAACTGAAAACTGAAAACAGAAAACGATACCAACAAGCCCTTAGTTTTCCTGTTCTGAGCTTTGTTTTTGTTTTTGGTGTGGTTTTGTTGTCTTTCTCTTTGTATCTCTTTTCCTTCCTGTTTTTGTATTCCTCTTTCTCTTCTATTTATGATATTTCATTGTTGTCAAAAAAAAAAAATTATTGTCTAGGATTTACCATAATATTCATAATAATCGTAAACTTTGAGCATTAAAATTGGCCTAGTGGCTAGGAACTCAACCTACCTGGAGGGTTGTTCCTGGTTTAAATCTGCATACCTCCACCACCGTAGCATTAGTCGTTGCTCCTTTGTAACAAAAAAAAAAAAAAAAAAAATCGTAAACTTTCCGTAATTTTTTTTTTTTTTGGGTGGATGATTTAGAGGTTTAGAAAAAAAAAGGTAAATTGATTTCATCTGTTTAGAAAAATCGGGGTCTTTGTTTCGAAGTTGTGAAGCTACGGAGTATGATAGGTTTGGAGGCGAGCAATCTGTTAAGTGCATTAAGGTAGAGATGACGGAAGATTCTTGCTTTCGTTACTTATGTGGGGTAACTTCAATCGTATGCACATCAATCCGGTCATAAACACTTAATCGAATTAGAAAGGGTTCGATCATAAGACTTAACTCTTGCGGGAAGAGATCTTCTACCGCTCCTTCCCAGCAATCTGTGGAAAAGAGACAGCTTTCACAGGACACCAATGGTCAATGTGAGTATGTGACTGCCCTTGTAATTTACGGAACACGGACACCTACTCTCCTTCGTGAAAATAATTCACTGGAGTTTTCGCAACAGAGAGGCAAAGTAAATGCGGATAAACGATCCTTTACAGTTTAGCATATCAGCAGAGGGGCACAACCAGCAACTTTGTCAACATTGATACATGATCACAGTTAAACTAGACAGCCAAAAGATTTCAAACTCGATACTTTTTCTTACACACAGCAGCTACAGCAGCACGATACGAATATACTAAAATACTGCTACATCTTCACTATCTGACTTCACAAAAATACACTCAGTTAGCAGAGTGAATACTCATATCAAGTGCAGGACTTAGTGCAGGATCAAGTTCAAATCAGACACCCATATCAGACGCATTTGCCATCACCTTACCTCCTCCATCACTGTATTCTGCAGCAAGTTTCTTCCCTCATACAAGGACACAAACAAAGTTAGGACGGAAAGGTGAGAATGCTCAAATATGGAAAAATAAGATGACTTCAAATCCGATTTAGACCTAATAGACTTAAGAATCTACTTTCTCGTCTTCCAACAAAACAGTTCCAGCAATTAAGAAATTCAAGTACGCCGTATGAGACACGAGAAAGTCGAAAACAAACTATTGTTCCCTGACATTGGAGAGGGAAAGGGAAAGGGAGAGTAAAAGTAAAAACAGGTTTCAACAGAAACTTAAGGACCAGACATCATGTAACGTCTTCTCTCTTTCCTTATCATTTAAGCCACCATCCCATTTTTAAACGAACAATCATTCCACAAGTAACCGAAACCGAGAAATGACTTCAAAAAAGTCACCTCCCCAGAGTCCTATTGCACCACAGGTCCACACCTTCTATTTCAAAGCAACTTTTCCTTACCACTCCTACAGATTTTGCTCTTCTGAATCCAATCATAAAAATTCAGCCCACCATCCTCCGAATGATGCACACACACTCATTTCTATACTTGTGCACTCCAGCAACCAGCCAAACAAGTCGAAAAATTGCAATTAGCCACAGAAATCAGCAAGAATACATTTGGAAACCAGCTAAATTCCATATTTGGATACCCATTCTTGCTGATAAGTCAGTCAGAAATTAGTCACTTCCAAGACAGTAGCATAAAAAACCAGCATGAAGAAACCTATTATCAGCTCACCCAATTCTAGAATGTATATAACTAGGATTGGATTACACTCAAAATTTAAGAGGACACTCAGGACAGATACTAGCAGAACGAGGATTTTAACAATCAGAGAATGAAATACAGCCTATGCAGAATGGTTTATGTACACATCCTTAGCAAGAAAGGGTAGACAGCCTATATTATCAATTGCTAATCCTTTGCTATACCATACAGAACAGTACATGAACCAGAGTACTTAAAAATCCACCAACGACAACTGAAGCAAACTTTCACCATAGGTAATATAATCAATTTTTTTGTCAGAATAAGCTTCAGGTTACAAAATTACACCAACAGTGTTTTAAAACCAACTCCCTGCTTCTCCCTTTGCTAATTACAACAGTTGATCTTAACCTCAACCTCCCGTGTTCAATACAAACAGAAGTTTTCCCATCAAATGAGCCGTTTTCAGAGATTGTGGGGTGCAGTTGTCCCGTGATGTCTGCACCCTCCAAGTTACTTATGCAATTCTATTGCACCAACATTATGTGCAAAACATCCAAATAATAAAGCAGAGATACATACAAAAGAACACATACACGACACCAGACGAAATAGTTACAAGGAAATGTAAACACCATCCATTAGCCTAAATTCCAAACAGCTCGAATTCTGCACCCAAACTCAAATTAATTATCCCCATCAACGTCCTCTTAATCCAAAATCACACAAATTTTCAGTTTGCTAATCGCTCGAATTCTGCACCCAAACTCAAATTAATTATCCCCATCAACGTCCTCTTAATCCAAAACCACACAAATTTTCAGTTTGCTAATCTCTATCAAACTCTGTATGTTCAAAGTATAGTCAACATGTATCACAATTCCCACACAAACTTATTCATTACAGTTTAACCCAAAAAACAAATCTACCTGCTTCAGACATACTCCTAATTTCATCCCATTTCCACAACCAATCTTACAACAACAACAACTCAACAAGAACAATGGCCTAGTCCCGAAATAATTTGGGGTCGACTAACATAATTCGCCAACATGAATATAAACCAACAAATTCACATTCAAATCAAATCAAATCAAATCGGAAACAAACTTACAGAAACGGGGAGTTAGGGAGGTGGGCCAAAGGGGCAGCTTATAAAGGAAGAGATCCGATTCATCAATTTTAGCCAAGGCCTCCGCTTTCCCAGTCCTTAGATTATAAAACAGCACATACCCTTTCGCCTGAAACACACCGGTGTCCTCTTTGTACGGATGACTGAACCATAACGCAATCGAAGTCAACTTTAGAAACCCCATGTACTCTAAGTAATCCACAATGTTCACCTTGTACATCACGCTCCATACACCCGTCTCCGTATCTTCCAACCTCCACAGCTTCACCAAGTCCGTCTCTATGGTCATGTTATTATCGTAGAATCGGAGCTCCAGATACTGAATGTGGTCCCCACTTACCCCAATTTTCCGCATATGCGTCGTCTGTACCTCGGCTATGGGCAGACTACACCCGGGCGGAAGCGGGATGAGCCGGCAATTGGCCTTGTCTTGGGTTTCCGATGCGGTAAACGGGTCGTCCTCCCACATGATCAGCCCGGCACTTAGGAAGGTCCAGAACAGCTTCCCTTGATACTCAAACGCCCAATACGGCCTGAAAGGGTGGGACCCCAGGACGTGTTCGGTACGCTTTGCCACCCAACGGCACGTGTCAGACGAGAAGCACATCATGATGGCGCTGTTATCCTTGACGATATGCTGGTACTCCGCCACCACGAATTTCTCCACCACACTCGGGTTTTCCGGGTCGAGTCGGGTCGTAAACGCGACGCATAACGTCATGTCGATGGGGTGGACCGAGGGGGGAATGCGGGCCCACTCCTTGGTCAAAGGGTTGACGACGACGAGGGAGTCTTGTTCGGTGTAGTCAGGGGGGAAGTAGGAGTCGAAGGGGGAGGGGTATTTTCGGGATTCCTTAAGTGGGTCCCGCTTGGTGTGGAGGGTACAGAGGAGAAAGCCGTTGCTGGACTGGATAATCGCCGCCGGGTAGGGCCGTTTGTCGAAGAGGAAGGGGTTGTCTGGAGGAGAGAGAATGTGGGGTTTGATGGAGAAAGTGGAGACATTAGGGAGGGGGGCGAGTTGGAGGTGAGTCGGGGACGAGTAGAGGTTTGACTCGGTAGGGGAGAGGCTGATGTTGCGGTCCAAGATGAGCCACGGCGGCGGAGATGAGGCGGATGTGTGGGCGGTGATGAACTTAGGGGTGGAGATAAGGGAGTTCCACTTTTTCGAGACGCATTTGAAACGGGTGACGGATTTAACGGGTAAACGGGTCAGAATCCGGGTGACGATTTCGGAAGGGAAGATTTCTGACATGATGGGTGGTTTTCCGGTATGCTGTGAGTCTGTGAGGGAAGAGTTAGAGGAGAGAATTAAAAAAAGAGAGATGATGTGTTTAATTTGGTATTATCTTAGGGAAGTTAAGTTTGATTCAATGAAAACAATTTAATAAGAATAGCGAATTTATTTCAATACTTTATGTTTATGTACGAATTACAATTTATGACTTGTGACCCTCTATTTTCGGGTCTCGTTTTTGTGAACTGTAATTCATATTAACCTCGACTACTTTTTAACACATTTTTTTTAACTCTAACCCCATCCGTTAACCCGTATTTTGAGTTAAAACGAAACAAACCCAAGATGTGTTATTTCCTAATATATTGCGCCTATATATATATATATATATATATATATATATATATATAACTTCCTAAATTACCTTCAAAATAAAATGATTTGATATGATTCAAATTATCTCGTCCAAAGTTGTTTCCGAAATTATCTCCTATAATCTCAAATCCTTTATATATAACTTTGTTAATAAAAATATCAAAAAAATCACTTGCCTTAGTGGTTGAAATTTTAAACTTGTAAATCTGAGGTTACAGGTTCAAAGGTAAGACACAACAAGTTTCACCCTTGCGGGGAGATATCATCTACCATCCTTTCTGATCATTCCCGGCAATCTGTGGAAAAGAGACAACTTTCATAGTAGACCAATGGGGAATGTAGATGGCTCTTATAGTTTACGACTTTCCGGAACACGCACGTCTACAATGCTTTTGTGAAACTGATCCATTTTTATGATTTGCTTGGTCTCGACTCAAGTATACAGAACAAAGTAAATAAGGATAAACGATTCTTTGAAATACCATTAGCAGCAGAGGTCAGAGGTGCGCAACCAGCAACTTTATCGACATAGATACAAATATGTTCTCAGTTAAACTGGACAGCCTAAAGAGTTGGATACTAAGTACTTCCATACAATGGGCAGCTGCAACACCGCAATACAAATATACTACAATACTGCATCATCTTCAGTATGTTACTTCACAAAAGTACACTCAGTTTGCAGAGTGAATACCCTCCATTTTAGTGCGCAGGATTATGTTCAAATCAGACGCCCATACCAGACACTTTTGCCATCACCTCACCTACTCCACACTGATTGTATTCTGCATCAAGTGTCTTCCCTGATACAAGGACACAAACAAAGTTATGACGGAAAAGTGATAATGTTCAAATATGGACAAATAAGAGGACTTCATATCTGATTAGGCTTTAACGACTTTAAATTCTACTCCCTCATCTCCCAGCAAAATGGTTCCAACAATCGAGAAACTCAAGTATGAGACGCAGGAAAGCCAAAATAAACTACTATTCAAGGACATTGGCACTTGGCAGGACCTAATCTCGGCCTCCGTAAGTTGTATTCGTTGCACAAATGTAGTCAGAAGAATAGATGAGGAAAAGGAATGGAAAAACAGGTTTCAACAGAAATTCAAGGACCAAAAAAATATGAAATCTTCTTCTAGGAGAGGATTACATATTCAAGACCCAGATCTTCAAGTCATGAGACCAAAGTAAGGATCTAAATGCAGCAGTCTACAGCTTATCATTTAATCCACCATCCCAATTTAAACAAACAATCATTTCACAAGCAGACCTGAATATTAATAGCAAACCAAAACCGAGAAATGGCTTCACAAACATCACCGCCCTAGATTGTTTTTGCACCAAAAAAAACCAACACCTTCTACAGATATAGGTCTTCCGAATATCTAATCATACCAATTCAGCCCATCATCCTCACACAAGAGACACATACACTCACTTCTATACTCGTGCACTCCAGCAGTCCAATGACCAACAAACATGTCGGAAATTTGGAATTAACCATAGAAATCAGTACGAATTGATTTGGAAACAAGCTAAATTCCATATTTGGAATTTTGGATACCCATTCTTGCTGATAAACCACTCAGAAATCAGTAACTTCTGAAAAAAAATTCTCAAATTTTAAGAGGATAGATACTAGCAGAACAAGGACCTTACAGTGAGAGTATTACTAGTCACTTCACTCTTTGTCTCTCTAAATCTCAAGACACAAGTACCGCCAGCATACACATTGTTCATTCTTGGCCATTATAAGGCAATCAATGAAATTAACAAGGTGACACACAGATAGGAAACGAAACACAACCTATGTATAAGGCCTGTATGTAAACATCCTTAGCAAAGCAGGGTAGAAAACTTATGTTATCAATTGCTCATCCTCTGCTCAACCATACAGATTAGTACATAAACCAGAGCACTTAAAAATCCCCAAACAACTGAAGCAAACTTTCACCTTAGGTAACATAATCTTGTCAGAATCAGTTTCAGATTACAAAGTTTCACCAAACAACAATTTTTTTTTTTTTTTTGTTTTGTTTTGTTTTGGAAATTAAACAACATTGTAGAACCAATCTTGCTTCTCCCTTTGCCAATTAAAACAGTTGATTTCAAGCTGACTTTCACTAATCAAAAAGGTTACTGACTTGGAAAATAGCTTAGGGGGAAGTCCCCTTATATAGGTTACAATTACATGCCAATGTGAACATAATAGGTCTAGAATATATTTTCCTAATACAACATATACTATCCTAATCTAATGATATTCCCGATATCTCACATATCCTCCAATATTTATTGCCTCAACAAAGCGAAACTTCCGCTTAGCAAAGCAGAGATACATACAAAGGACATAGTCATGACATCAGACGAAATGATTACAAGGAAATGTAACGACACATGCACTATAAAACATGTCGGGCCGACAATGTTTTTCCGGTATAAACACCATCCATAAGACTAAATTCACAATAAAAGCTCGATTTCTGCACCCAAACTCAATAAATTTATCTGTGCATCATTCTGATACATTTTAACCCTCTTAATCTTCTTCGCTCTAGATATCACATTTTGAACTCGCTCATAATTTCATCACAATGCCATTATATTGCAACACACCAACCAATAGCGCCATTACGAACTAGGACCAGGAATATGCATAAAGTATACTCCCTCCGTCCCAGTTCAAACGCCCCATATTCCATTTTGGGACGTCCCACTTCAAACGCCCCATCTATTTTGGGACATATTTATCTCTCCTACTTTTATTAAATTATCACATAATATCTCACACTATCTCTCCTACTTTTATTAATCCCCACATTCTCTCTCTTCATTTTTCTTAATATTACCCCACTCAACTTATTATATCAATTTTTCTTATTCCACTACAAAAAACGCTCGGGGCGTTTGAACTGGGACGGAGGGAGTAGTTTGTTCATCTCCATCAATTCCTAGAGTTTCCACAATTCCACAACAACAACAATGCCCTACTCCTGAAATAATTTGGGTTCCACTAACATAAGTCGCCACATGAATTATAATTTATAACCACCAAACTCACATTCAAATCAAATCAAATCAAATCAAATCGGAAAACAAACTTACAGAAACGCAGAGGTAGGGAGGTAGGCCAAAGGGGCAGCTTATAAAGGAAGAAATCCGCTTCGCCATCAATTTTAGCCAAGGCCTCCGCTTTCCCAGTACTTAAATTATAAAACAGCACATACCCTTTCGCCTGAAACACAGCAGTGTCCTCTTTATACGGATGACTGAACCATATACTCTAAGTAATCCACAGTCTTCACCTTGTACATCACGCTCCATACACCCGTCTTCGTATCCTTCAACCTCCACAGCTTCACCAAGTCCGACCACTTGCTGATATTCCTATCATTGAATCGGAGCTCCAGGAAGTGAATGTGGTCCCCACTTACCCCAATTGTACGGTTCAGTGCCGTATCGCACTCAGCTATGGGCAGACTACACCCGGGCGGAAGCGGGATGAGCCGGCATTGGGCCTTGTCTTCCGTCTCGGACGCGGTGAACGGGTCGTCCTCCCAAATAATCAGCCCAGCGCTTAGGAAGGTCCAGAACAGCTTCCCCTGAAACTCCAATGCTGAATTCGGCCTAAATGGGTGGGACCCCAAGACGTGTTCGGTACGCTTCGCCACCCAACGACACGTGTCCGACGAGAAGCACATCATGACGGCGCTGTTATCCTTAACGATGTGCTGGTACTCCGCCACCACGAATTTCTCCACCACACCCGGGTTTTCCGGGTCGAGTCGGGTCGTTAAAGCGACGCACATCATCATATCGACGGGGTGGATTGACTGAGGAATGCGGGCCCACTCCTTGGTCAAAGGGTTGACGATGACGAGGGATTGTTGGTCGGTGTAGTCAGGGGGGAAGTAGGAGTCGAAAGGGGAAGGGTATTTTCGGGATTCCTTGAGTGGGTCATATTCGGTGTGGAGGGAACAGAGGAGGAAGCCGTTGCTGGACTGGAGAACCGCCGCAGGGTAGGTTTGTTTGTCGAAGATGAAGGGGCTGTCGGGAGGAGAGAGAATCTGGGGTTTAATGGACAAGGTGGAGACATTTGGTAAAGGAGCGAGTTGGAGGTGAGTCGGGGACGAGTGGAGGTTTGACTCGGTGGGGGAGAGGGTGATGTTGCGATCCAATATAAGCCACGGCGGCGGAGATGAGGCGGATGTGTGGGCGGAGATGTAGGCGGTGATGAACTTGGGGGTGGTGATGAGGGAGTGCCACTTTTTCGAGACGCATTTGAAACGGGTGACGGATTTAACAGGAAAACGGGTCAGAATCCGGGTGACGATTTCGGGAGGGAAGATTTCTGACATGATGGTGGTTTTCCGATATACTGTTAGGGTTTCTGTTGAGAGATCTTTTAAATTTTTTTTTTTTTTTTTTTTTTTTGAAAGAGAGTCTAATGAGTTGAAGTGGAAGAGTTAGAAAACAAGTGCACTGCTTTCTAGAAAATGACAAGTGAAGTGACAACAAAATACTCCTGCGAGATTTTTCGTTTAAAATGACAATGCTGCCCTTTTCACCTTCCCCTAAAAACAAAACGATGATCAAGTTCTTTTTTTTTTCCGACGGGAATAACAAGTTTTTATTTTATTTTTTTGGTACAAAGGAGCAGCTAATGCTGCGGGGTGGGGGTATGAGAATTTAAATCCGGGACAACCCTTAGGTAGGTTGAGTTCATATCCACTAGGCCAACCATGATCCTCATAACAAGTTTTTATTAAAAGATAGTCAAACGGGACTTACAACAAAGTAGATCCAATGAGTTAGTGTCAAATTGGTGATTGAACTTTCCAGAATAACCCAAATTAGTGTGTGTCAACATCCATTTTGTTATTTGTCTTATTCTATTCTCTCATGATTCCCTTACCCACCATCATCATCTTCATCCCACCCCAACTTTTATACACCAAAATCTCTATTTTTCCTCAAAAAAAAAAAAAAAAAAAAAAAAACCTCTGATCATCATCAATGAAGACCACCAAAATCCGGCACCATACTTGCGGAGCTGAGAAAGCTAAATCTCTGGTCCTTTTGTCAGTGTGAGATATATTAACAAGGATTTTACATTAAAGTAGAAGTTTGTTTAACTAAATTTCAAACTTATATGTAGATAAATTGTCATACGGTTATCTTACATGTTAGATTCAAAAAAATGGAATGAATTTGACATTAAATCAAATATTAATGAAAACCCACATCATAACTATAATCAACAAATTAATTGAGCACAAAAAACACAACATTTACGAATTTTCTCAATAAGGAAAAGTGGATTTATTTATAAAAAAAAAAAAAAAAAACATGGAAAAGGGTTGATGTACCTTTTTTGTTCTGAATAACACACAAACTTCTATGAAAAAAAAGGCCAAACTACCAAATTGGTAAAAAAAAGTAGGAGACAAATGACAGATTGGTAAAAAAACAAACTCCGACGACAAATTGGTATAAAAAATGGCACTAACTACCAAATTAGCCAAAAAACACCACTTTTGGCCGAATTCTTTTTATCCTATATATTTCCATGAATATCATATATTTCTAAATTAATAAGACTATTAGAAATAAATAAACAAAACTAAGAAGACTTTTTTTTCAAAGTAATGCACAAAAAAAAAAAGTTTAAAGATATTTGGTTTCTAGAAAAAACTTTCAACAAAAAAATACTCTATAAATTAATTATATCT
>JBBYHQ010315403.1:0-16512 GCA_038382645.1 Spergularia azorica | reverse complement strand
CGCCTCAAGGAATCTGCGTCGCCTCAGCCCTTCCGAGGCGTTTAGGCCATCGCCTCGCTCGCCTCACGCCTGAGGCGTGCTTTTTTAAACTAAGATAACAAATAACATTTAACCCATGATGGTTATCCAAATAATAATTACAGAGACATGGGCACAATATAACAGTTCTGCAACAAGCTCATTATGGATGAGAAGTGAAATCAAAGAACAGTTACACACTCGAGATACAAGTGCAGAAATAAGGAGCCTGTCTCAACTCTCAATGATTACCAACAGATGAACATGGTAAGCGTAAGACAAGAAAACAAGGAACAACACATCGGCTCTGTCCCACTGGTCAAAGAAAAGGACATAATTTTAACTTTCATTCTGGTCATGAGATGGGTTTTGCACATCAAAAATTACACTTTTACGGAGTTCTTTGGAAAGTTCTTGTAATAGCACAAAGGCAGACATGATAAACAAGTGCGTCATCAAAGAGAAGAAGGGGAGGGGGGGGGGCCTGAGTAGCTTTATTATCAGCCATTCATCATCTACATAATTTGGTCCTCGCCAGACTTTCTTACTTGCCATTCAAATGACTTTCTGTACATTTGTGTTGTATTAGCTATTCTCAGCATTAGCCATCATGGTGTAGCAGATATAATCGAAATGACAAAAAATAAACACATTGCCATCAAGAATCTGGAAGGCAATACCAACTATTCAATGTGGTTGCTGTTAAGGTATAAAACCAAATATTGAGCCTCAACCATCAGTCTAGACTTTTGGTTGAGTTGGCTCTTTAACATGGTATCAGAGCCTGAGGTCTCGAGCTCAAATCCTGGTAGCCCCCTCCTCTATCAAGTGGACTCGGGCCTGTGCAGTATCTCCACGCTTCAAGCCCAAAGGGCATTCGCGTGAGGGAGCGTGTTAAGGTATATAACCAATTATTGAGCCTCAACCATCAGTCTAGACTTTTGGTTGAGTTGGCTCTTTAACAGTTGCAACTGCCAACTAATGTCTTTTTGAATTTGGTCAGCTTGCATTTGGGGAAGAGAGATCCGAGGATTTGTGTCTGCCACTAGGAACTTAGAGGGTCTACTGTGACAGAGTGACGTAGAGATTTTGCAACCTTCAGTGAAGTAATGCTTACCAGCATAAGGTTAGCACATATCCTATCCAATATGGTTTCCAGAAGAGAAATAAATTAGATTATGGGAGGAAGACACTGACTATTGAAGTGTACGTGTAACCTAAAAAGAGCATCGCTGGATGCTTAAACAGATAACTGTTCTGCACGTTCTCAAACTGTAAATCGTAAGAGAAAAAAACCCAAAAAAAAAGTCTCTTCAGAAACTGCATGAAAGCATGAGAGCTAAGCAATAGGCCAATAGTATAAGTCCTCATCTCAGAACATAGCATGTGAATGATGAACTTGATCAATCAGACAACCAAATCATGACGGCAAGTTATACACACATAACAGCACAACTTTGTTTGGTTGGATAAATTCAGCAGTACGTTTCAGGGACATACCATTGGAAAGCCCCTAGCAACTTTTGCTTGGAAGAATGAATCGTGCATTTCAGACACATGAATGCTTAGCAAGCGTTGTGTTGGATAGACTCTTGAGCACACTGAGCAAGATGCAGTATGCCTTGCATTATAGTGGTCTTCAAAGCCCTCTAAAGTGTTCAATAGTGCACCACATCCGACAATGGGACAGAAAATACTCCTGCAAAAAAAATAACAGATGAGAAATGAGAATTCAAGCAAAGGTGCATAGAACCCCCCAAAACTTTAGCCAATACGTACATGCATAACATGGCAGAACTGCATGGCAAAAACTATTTAACTAGTGACCACCACGCAAGTGGACTTTTCTTCAGATAAATAGAAACAAAGAGATAGGGCATATGACATTCATGTAGCACATAGATAAACTTCTTAGAAGTTTTTATTCCCTTCATCTCCTTTTGAAATCCTGCTTTCCTTTCCACGACATCTCACTTTTAACATCCATTTATATTTGCCATGCATTTTCTCTCTTCTGTTTCCTAAAATTTGCGCCCCACTTGTATCTTGTTCACACTCCCTCACCTAAATTCCTTATTCCTTGTGCAAAAGCTACTAGGACGAATAATAAGAGAGGGAGGGAGTATAATAATTAGCATAAAACAAAGAGAGTCACAGTACGCAATGCTACATCAATAGACCAACCCACCCAAAGCATCCAAGCCCACCCCATAAAATATTCAGCAAGCACATTCCAGAAGGAGTGGAAGGGCGAAGTAGTGAAATAGCACCATTATCATCTTTTTCATCATTTTTGAGTAATTTACACTTGATTGTATGAGCCACTTGAAACTTCCAGTTTATCCTATCTTTCATTTTTTTTCTTTGTCCCAGATCATCATAACAGTTCTTCACCAATTTCCCCATTGTGGATGGTCAATCTAATATAATCAATCAATTCACAATTATAATTATATTACGCCCCAAGGTTGGGGTAAACTTATGAATTCAAATAGCCAAAAAGTAAATCATGCTCACATCAATTACATAAACTTATAAGGGAACAGAGGCATCCATTGATTTGAATTCTGAACTAACACCGTGAGTTGTACAAACATTGAAAGTGTATGGAGACAATATCATCAAGGGTATAATCAGAGAGGCAGTTTTCTGTTAGGTAATTACGTTTCATGATCTTCCACAAGCAGAAGTTGTCGGCTTTCATCTTCAGTCAAGTCTAGTGCAACCTGGACATGGACAAAAATGAAAACCACCACAGATGGGTTATAGAGGGTCACTTGGTCAGCAAAATCATAACTCAGAAAACTTCAGACTACATTATGAAGAAACATTGGACAATTGACGATGAACAATATCGACTTTGAACGGCTCTTGTTTAAAGAGAAACCTAGAAATCAGAAAAAACCATATAGGAGTAACTATTATGAGATCACATTTTGACACTAGTCTAAATAATTATTAGGGAATGCCATTGGATCACTGTTGTTTGTCCATCTCCTTAAGGGTGTATTATTCAGTTCATAAAGGTTGCTGCTCGAGTGCCCTTTCTAAAGAAATCTAATGACGCTCCCTAATCAGGTGAGAGAGACCTTGAGCAGTTTCTAAGACATGCAGAAAGCATTGATGCGGCAGTTGCTTCCAATTGCATTGCTCTAAATGTCTAATACTAAGTTGGCGTTTTTTACAACTGAAAAATTGCCAGAAGTCCATGAAGAAATCACACATCAACAATGATGAACATTGTCAATTTTCCCCAGAAAAGACTTGAGGGGTTTTAAAGGAAAACTATACCTAATTTTCCATATCAATTTAGTAGCTTACACAATGGAGGGAAACAAGAAAACGAAATGAGTGTTCACACTAACATACCAACAACTCAACAAGGAACAAACTTCGGCAATATGGTCAACCTTATAACGACTAGCGAGTAGTGGAGAAGGATGCCTTTAAAGATTGAAGGTGAAAAACTTGCCCCAGAACCTTAAAAGCTCATTAGGTCCGACTCTAGAAAGGTCCTACGGTCCTACCTAAATCTTTTCCATCAGATAAACTCTTCACTCGAATTCTTAGTTAGTTTCCAAATAGGGGTAGAGAACCAAAGACAAAGGAACTGTTTCAAAGACATATGTTGAACAAAATAATACAATGAACATTGTGCGGTACATTCCTCTTGAACAAAAACGTACCTTTTTGTTCCACTCAAACCATGTGTTTGGAAGGCAAGATTTCAAGAACGAGAACATCAGTTATTTTTTTCATTTGAACTGAGCTAAAAGAAAAGAGAGTGGAAGAGAATCGAAAGGAATATAACACATCACTCTACACACCCTCGTCACCCCCCGATACTTCTAGCCACATCTTGTAACCATTGACACTGTAATCGCGTAATTGTCTTAGACATTGAAATAAGAACCAAAAAAAAAACTTCATCATCAGTTCCAGCAAGGATTTCCCCCCTCCATCATAAATCCTTCTGGCTGTTTCCGTGACTAGACCTAGCATTAGATATTGTTTCCACAAGTAGTAATTAACATTTGATGCCAAATTTCCCGAAAACTAAAAGCCAAACCATTGTTCAGGGGCGTCATTTGATTTACAACGAATTCAAATTCCCCGAAATCGAAAAGCCAAAGCATTGTTCAAATTCAAATTCCGCGAATAAGGCGAAAACTATCCCGTTTTCACCATCCCTGGAATGAGTTTCTACGACAACCCCAACTTCCATACTACATGTCAATCAATTAAATTGTTCAAAACAGATTCCCTAAATCAAATTTCCTGAGCTCGGTGACACAGTTCAGCAGCCAGAATCAAATGGACAATCACAACAAAATAAAACCCTAACTTTGCACATTTAATAAACTAAATTGATCAATTTTTGATGATCAACAACACATACTTTTACAAATAAAAATAAAAATAAATAATTCTACAAAGACAATTGAGTATTGTTGCCATTTTAGCACAATTTGCGTGTTGAAGAAGCAATTAAGAGAGAGAGAAAGAGGGACCTGTTTGGAAAGAAGTTGGCGTTCAAGATCACCGGTGGTGAAGAAGGGGGAATCAGGAGGGAACTTGCGACGGAAGGAATTCCAGAAAGGGAAATCGGATTCTGGAAGCTTGCATTTGACGCTTTCTTCAACAACTTCCATCGCCATTTTGATTCAGAAGATTTGATCTCGCTTGTAAGTTTCTCAGGTGGATTCGGGTAGGGTGAAGAGAGACAATGGTGTGTAACTGTGTATCAGTGTGTGTTGTTGGGGAGATTGTTCAAAATCATATTTCTAGATCGTACCATTTTGAGAATGTCGGGCGTATTTGGCACTTGGGTATTGTACTATTGTTAGAGTAGCCTCGGGTTTGAATTTATCGGGATCTCTTACAAAAATTAGCTACTTTTATGTATAAAAAAAAAAAATGAGAAGATATCATTTCGTTAAATAAAAAAGGAGTCTAAATTTTCGGTCGAGTAGAATAGAAGAAGAATCAAGGCGAAAGTTGGCTCTGAGTGAGCATCCACTAACTCGAGGAATGAAATATGATAACCCATTATAGTATAGAGAAATCATATTGGATTGGAGAAACTCGAAACACTGGAGCCAAAATGAACTATAAATAGCTTGGAAGATGATGTATCATGAGTATAGGTAGAAAATTTTGCTAACGCGTTCTGGTAGACTTAACTCATCACGGAGAGTTCATAAAATTTGAGTGTTGCCTAGTTCTTTTTAATGGGGAAAATTTTATTAATAAAAGATTTGATTAAAGTGTGTACAAGGATACTGAATATATCAAACAATGTGAAAAACCAACATATACAAGGACCATTAGATATGATGCTTCATCGCAAACTCTCCATAATGTTTGTTGTTTCTACATATAACCTTCAACGAGAGGGTTGGTCAATCACTTGTAGTATTTGAATGGTTAAATTTTGTCAAACATGCCTTTGTAAATCGATCTACTGAAGTTATTCTATCGAAGTTGGAAGTATGCCTTTGTTCAAGCACTCCGAGTTTGAAAGAGGCCACAAACCGGAGGATTGGAAAAGAAAACTTGACAATCATCTCAAAACCCTAGGTAGTATCACCCTCCAAAAACTAAAAGATCTCGATCTCTTGATGATATAAAGTAAAGACTCTCCTCGAGAGTGTTGAAGGTATACAACTACTAAGTAGTGTGCTGTAGTTATCAGTTTAGACTTTTGGTTGAGCAGAGAATCTCAACAATCCTTAGGTCTCAAGTTTAATACCTAATAGCACACTTCTTTGTTGAGTAGGTGTCTCAGTATGAGCTCAGTATAGGTTGTATGGTTGTTCCTTGTTTGTGTGCTAGAGTATTACCCACGGTTCAAGCCCAAGTTAGCCTTTACGCGAAATGGCATGTTGAAAGTATAAAACCATTTTTTGTACCTTAACTATCAATCTAAACTTTTGGTTGAAGTGGTCCATTAAAAGAGCCCATGGCTGAAGACGTGAGACTTAAGGAACTAGACTAGGCCCATATGCAACTGGACCGTGTTTAGACAACCGAAGATGGATAAAAGAACCCCGGTGAGTTTATTAAGGCCAGTCTGTGCTGATGGACCATGTATGATGTATGAGAAACCAAAGAGATCAGAGCTAGAAGAGCCTTGGTTAACCCCTAAGCACAGTGTGCTGGTAAAAGAAACTCACAGTACATGTAAGAGGGAGTTTTAAAATGAGCTCCACATGTGAGTGTCTCATATTCCTTCCAATACTTTAGATTTGCCTCATTTACCTTTTTTCGTATGGTGCAATAGATTTACCCCATTTCTATTTTTGTGCGGCATTTGCATAGACATGAGTCTAGTTTACCCTTTATTAAAGATTGGACGCACCCTTGTGCATATGGGACAAATGTCCTTTATTGTAAAAAAAACCAAGACTAAATCACTACTATTAAACTTTTTGCCCAAATGAAATGGGAAAAATCTAAAGAATCGTAGGGAGTATTAAAGAATTAAAGAGAAGATAGTTGATAAGTATTATTTAATCAAGGAGTTACTCCTCCTAATGGCAATTGGTTTAAAGACATAATCTCATTGGGTTTTAGGACAGAGCCTCTTTCCTTTGTGCGGGTGTGACCCACGGCTGATCGTGCGGGTTAGAATGGTTTTAGAAAGATTTAGTTAGAATATGAATACTATATCAATAATTCTATGGTAAGACCGTCTCATCGTATGAGACCCCTCTATAAGTTCTTTTTGAAAGATTAACATGTAACCTTTGAAAATACACTATCTAGTCAAAGGTAACCTATTTCACAAGTAACATATATCTTTTTTTTTTTTTTTTTTTTTTTTTTTAGTTTTTATTCCTCCATATAGGGTAGAAAGAATAAATTTACAAACTCAAACCAAAGGATAGCAATGAGCTAGCTACCCTAAAAACCCACAAAAATGCCTAAACACTAGGAATAACATCCTGAAATCTGTCGATTAATCTAACACTAACAATGAACTTAATACTTAGGGAAATTTGATCAATGCTTCTTTCAACATCCCTAAAAAGTCTGGCATTCATCTCCTTCCAGATTTCATACACAGTAGTTGTAACACTACGGAATTTGGAAAGTGGTTTATGGAGTTGGTTTGTCCCACATTGGGAAATTAAGGCTCATATTATCAGTTTATAATAGATTTCTACCATCACACTACCAACAAGGCCTTCACCTTTTAGAGTCCGGAGAGGATATATGGGCCTAAGAGGTGACTACCCATCTTATTGGATTGTGTTGCGACGGACGATGGATCGGGCTATTACAGTAGTTGTGAACGCACTCCTCACAATGTGCTGCTTTCCTGTTTTGCCTTTGATCTTGAACCTAAACCAGTTAAGCTCATGTGGTAGGCTTCCAATTCTTCTACCATAACCAAGCTAATGTAGAATCTTACTGCAAACTGCATTTGAGAGGGGGCATTCAAAGAATAAATGCTCTTGTCCTTCCTCATTCTCTTTGCATAAGCAGCATCTGTTAGGTATGCTGAAGCCTTTCCTTCTTAAGTTGTCCACAGTTGAAAGACCATTATGAATTGCCAGCATTGCAATTATAGAACATTTAGGAACACTGCAAGCATCCCAAACAGTGTTGTACCATTTGACATCAGCTTTTTCTTCCCTGAAAAATCTATAAACTTGTTTGTTGCTCCCCTTACATCTTCAGCTGCTAATGATAAGCTTGGCATCAGCAATTGAGCCAGCTTTCTCAATTATCTCTCCTTTCAGGGAAAGAAGGGACTTCCATGAAGCAGAACATATAGTCCTGAGCAGGCTCTGAATTCCAAAAATCCAGGTTTTTTAGATAGTATGCATCAACCCATCTGCACCAGACATTGTTTCTGCAATTCAGGAGCTTCATAATCCACTTAGAGTAGATAGTTTTGTTCCAACTTAACACCTCCTTTATGCCCAGCCCCCCTTCTCTCTTTGCAGAGCAAATATCTTTCCATTTTATGAAAGTAAGTTTGCCTTTCTGTTCATTTATTCCCCAGAAGAACTCCCTGCACATTCTACTGATCTTCTTAAGCACAACCATAGGGAGGAAGAGAACTGAGCCCCAATAAGTCTGAATACCCAAAATGACTGAGTTAATCAGTTGAATTTTTCCAGCATAAGAGATGAATGAATTAGCCCAGTGCATTAGCTTGGCCCTGACCTTATCAAGCATAGGAAAGTACATTGCTGCAGTGAGTCTAGAAGAATACAGAGGCACCCCCAAGTATTTGAATGGAAACTTGCCAATAACATATCCTGTCTTCTCAGTGATCTGCTGAGCAATTCCTTCACTTACACCACCAAGGTAAACATTTGTTTTAAGTGGGTTAGCAGCTAATCCAGACTGCTCTTCAAATGTTTTGAGTGTATCAGCAGCTATTGATTTCACATCTCCTTTAGCAAATATGAGAAGATCATCAGCAAAAAGGAGATGATTGAAATTAATTTTGTTGCACTTTGGGTGCTGATGAAACTGCTTGCTATGCATGAGCCTTCTAAGCATTCTGGATAGACCCTCCATACATATGACAAAAAGGTAGGGGGAGAGAGGGTCTCCCTACCTTAATCCCCTTTTAGATTAAAAAAAACCCACTTGGGAACCATTGATATTGAGGGACAAGTGAGCTGACTTGAGACACACCATGATCCAGTTAACAAACTTCTCTGGGAATTTAAAATAAATCAATAAATTCTCCAGATAATTCCAGGAAACTGAATCAAATGCCTTCCTGATATCTACTTTGATAGTAGCTCTCTGTGATACTCCTTTCCTATCATATTTTCTCACCAATTCCTAAGAGATAAGGATATTGTCATGGATATTCCGGCCTGGCACAAAAGCTGATTGTTCTTCTCCTATAAAATCTGCTAGGACAGGCTGAATTCTGCTAACCAGTATTTTGCCAATGATTAAGTAACATATATCTTAGATGAAGTTGTTTCTTTGTTTTGTTTTTTTATTTATTTTTTAGTTTGTTTTAGCAATAAATAGCCTAAGTTTCAAAGGGATGTAGTTAAAACAAGACAATTACTTTATTTCAAAAATAAAAAAACAAGACAATAACTTTGGAAAGACCTTTTTTTTTTTTTTTGGAAATCTGTGACAATAAATACATCTAAGGTTGCTTACGATTCATAAAGTGCAGAAGAAGAAGAACACTCGAATCTTGGAGGTAAAACGCAATAATGGTATTAAAATTGTAAGGATAAGCGAAAAATCGTTGTGATCTGTAACCGCGATCAATGTTTTAAATGTAACTATTTACCTTTGAGAAATTTGATTTCTTAGTTATATTTTTTTTCTTTATCTAGAAAATAAAACTAATTCAACAAGATCTTATTTTAAGCAAGTACCAACAACAAGAATGATACATTTTTTTTTTTTGTACTAAAGTATATATAAAATACGAGATAAAAATGCCCTTGAAAAAACTTTTAGGACAACAAAACATAACATTTGAATTGAAAATTATAGTAACACCATTAAAAAAATGCCACGAGCAAAGGATAAACATGAGACGAAACCCATCAGAGAAACAAGCAATAGGCAAAGCCATTAAGCGATAGGAGCCTTTACTTCATTGATTAGGGCTCCACACACATACTAGAATAGTGCGATGAACAAGTTTTCTTCCCTGTGTCCCAAGGGCGTACTTAATTAGCAAGGCAGTGAGGAACTTGATTCCCCTCAGGTTTAATATGGGAGAATGAAATCCTTGGATTAGCACGAAGAAAACTCCAGATCTCTTTAACAATTGCCAACAAGGCATTGTTTTGGGCCGCACTTGGGTTCTCAAGGACATTTTTGATAAATAAGGCGTCTATTTCGAGTGGAGGTGCTCCACATTATAATCAGCAGCAATCAAGAGTTCTTCTCAGATCACCAGAACAAGCATTGAATTTAAATTAAAATTAACCAAGAATCCATGATGAGCAATATGCATGCCTTCCCCCTCCGCCTGCCGCAGAGCTAGCATTAAACCACCAAACATCAATATTGAGTGTAGCAGCGCAACCCACTATATGTCTCAACACAACCCAATAAGATGCAAAGTGACCATCTGTAATACCCCAGATTTCAGAGGAGATTCCTAAGAGATTAAAGGCTAGCTCATATGAGGTGCTTAAAAGGATTGACAGTGCTACTCATACCAACAAAGTCGGTTTCCACTGAGAAAGCCCATGTGATAAGAACTCTACAGTTAAGCGTGCTTACTTGGGAGTAATTTAAGGATGGGTGACCTCCTGGGAAGTTTTCCAAGGTGCGCACGAGTGAGATCGAAGTGTTTCGGAAGTATCCGTGTTGGTCTGTGGGATTAGTACACAGTTTGACAAACTGCTATAGGTGACTATTTCCGTCTCAGTTGATAGTATGATGGTTAAAATCTATTATAAGCACTAGGTTACGACCCGAGTTACGCCCAAATTAAATTTTCTTTGTTAATTTTTTGGAAATAAGTACAAAAGTTGTATAAGCAATACAATTAAGGTAAGTGCAATTTATAGCGACAATAATTGAATTTGGAAACAATACAACCTTTTTTTTTGTACTTCTTAACTAAGATGGCAAGTGACATGGGAGATGGGCTAACTGAAACTGTTGAACGTGGTCGTTGCTTAAAACACAGCTTTTTGCTATATAGTATAAGCAAGATATCACAAGATCTTTAATTTTCAAATATGTCACAACCATTTTCCATAATCCAATTTCCATAAACCTTCGGTGTTACGTTGACTTTGATTGTTATGGGAGGAGACTTGCAATGAGTTCTTCCATACAATGTGGACAGCAGATCAAAAGATGCATAAATCAGACAAAATACGATTGATGATAATACGTGGAAACCATGTCAAAGTTGTCATCGCCAATCTATATTCTTATTGGGCCAGAGTCTTTGTTCTCCCTAAAATGGAACTCATGAAGATCACAACTGTATTCCGGAATTTCATGTGGGATGGATCCAAACTTATGTTGAGATCTCCTCTGGTTGCATGGGAGAATTGTTGTAAGCCAAAGAATGAAGGAGGACTAGGGATCGGAGACATTATTGAGTGGAATAGAGCAAGGATCTGCAAATATTTCTACCGGATTTATAGCAAAGTAGATACATTGTGGATTAAATGGGTGCATAGTGTGTATATTAAGGGTGAATAGTGGGGATCAGACTCTCTTCCAGTAGATTCAAGCTGGTATTGGAAGAGAATGTGCAAATTTAAAACCTTGTTTCAACTATATACTAATGATTGGATGCATTGTGATTATTCAGTTGCAAAGGGATATAGTTGGTTGAAAGTTGCCAATAACAAAGTGGTCTGGGATAAATCATATGAGGTAGATATTCCATCCCAAGAGCAAGCTTTATACATACCTTGGATGGCCATAAGAGAAATCTGCAAGTTAGAGACAAACAAAAGAGGATAGGAGTGTGTGTGGAGTAAGAGTGTCTACTGTGTCAAACTCGTACAGAGACGCATGGTCACCTGTTCTTCAATTGTTAATATAGTGTCAAGTGCTTGGATATTTTAAATGGTAGACTGGCCATTATGATTCCGAGGACATAAACTCTGCAATGGTAGACTAGGAAAACATTTGGCGCGAGAATTCAAAAGCAGATCGCTGGTGCACTGATCTGCAATCTCATTTACTACATTTGGTATGCGAGGAACAAAAGCATACATGAATTCTTCATATGGAGACCTGAGTTTTTGATCAGGAAGGTGTTTGAGGAAATTAGAAACAGGGTGAGGAACACATCGCAAAATTTGAGCAGTAGAGAGTATGGTTGGAGAATAGAAATTTGATGTAAGTATCCTAATTATGAGCTGTTAGCTACTAGGTTGCTGGTTTTTTTTGTTGATTTCCTGGGGTATACCCCTTTGCACTTGTAAGAATTTCCCATTTATTGATTCTTACATTTCAACAAAAAAAATAAAATAATACAAAATGTAAGTTATATTAAATTAAGTTGGATGCAATATTAATGATTGTTACTCTAAATATCGTACACCCTCCGTCCCCTTTTAAACACCCCATACCCAAAACGCACCCTTATTGAGGAGAGTGTACACACAAATCGGTTAATCAAAGTTACAAAAATATTGCATGGCATTTTTGGTAAGATTCTTATCTAACTCACCAAATAATTTTTTTGGAACTTTGATTAACCGATTTGCGTGTATACCCTTATCAACACGGGGGTATTTTGGGTATGTGGTGTTTAAATGGGGACGGAGGGAGTATTATGTATAATAATTATATAAAAAATAGTTTTGAATCATCAAAGGGTCCATGGCTCAGTGGTAGAGCATTTGACTGCAGATCAAGAGGTCATCGGTTCGATCCCGGTTGGGCCCTTTTTTTGTTCAACGACATCTCTAAATTTAGCATTTCATTTATTAGGATCACATAATTATTTTCTTGATATATCTTTTAGACATGAGAATATTTAGCATGACTTTTTTTCTACTATTCTATTGACTACTATCTTTTAATTTTTTGTTTTGTTTTTTTTTTCAACTTGATGTTCAACATATCCATTAACGAATGATATATTCTTCCATTTACTGGGATCATATAATTAAACTACTGTTATATATATCTTTTACTAAATGAGAATATTTAGCATTATTTTTTTCTACTTTTTTTTTTTTTTTCTAATATCTACCACAAATATCATTAATGACATAATGGAACAAACTTTCTTTTTTAAAGTAGTGTTCAGAAAAAAATGCAACACAAGGAGTACAACCAAAAGTATTGAACAAATATGGTGCACTTCACCACGTTTTTAGATGGGGGTAATACCACTATTTCGTGTAGAGGTTTTGTAAGTTATACTGTATATGTTTAGTACAAGCCAAAAAATAAAAAATTGAAAAAACCGTAATGGAGCATAAAACCGGCATGTGAAGTGATAGTTCTATCTGAAACGGAAAGTGGATGACGTGCACCCCATAATTTTGAACATTTTATCTTCAAACCGAATTTGTTAAGTATTTCTTTTAAAAACACCATTTTAAAAAATTGTTATAATGCAACACCCATAAAATTGTTGCATTAGGCCCTAGAAGCGTTGTATAAAAATAATGCACTTATTCTACGGTGAGACCGTCTCATCGTATGAGACCAATTAATTTTGATAAGTTAACATGTTACTTTCGAAATAAGTTATTAGAAAAAAAATGAACGCAACTTGTTGGAACGCTATAGAAGATATAAAACAACTGTAATAGCCCGATCCATCATACGTCGCAACACAACCTAAAAAAATGAGTAGTCACCTCTGAGGCCCATAAATCCTCGCTTGAGCTCTAAAAGGTGAAAGTCTTGTTGGTATTATGATGATAAGAATCTATTATAAACTGATCATATGAGCCTTAGTTTCCAATGTGGGACAAACCAACTCCATAAACCACTCTCCAAATTCCGCACTGTTACAATGACCCTGGCCTATGGCAACGTTTCCATTAAATGTACAAAAAAAAATAAAAAAAAATAAATATATAAATTTGATTAGGCTAGGTGGGATTCAAACCCAGACTTTTATGCAACATGGCGCACACATTGCTCTGGTAACAACCCTAAATTTTTGCCTAATAGTTAAATAAAAAACTTAGATTATTATGGCGTAATTGATTGGCAAAGTCAACCACTAAGCGTTCTATAGTCCAACTAACCAATTACAAATAAAATAGTCCAAAGTAAATCGAGTAAACAAAGGAAGTCTCAAAACAAGTTTAGAAAACCAAATCAAATCCATATGAATTAAATGCTTAAACGTCTAATGGCAAAATGCCTCATTGAAATAATAAATCCTCATCATGCAATGACGTCCATGCAAAGCAACATCCATCTCTTAATACATGTCAATTGCGCCATCAAAAGAATGACAAAGGTCCCAGAATAGAATTGGGGACAAACTCAAACAAAAGAACGTCAGTAAATTAAAAGGCTAGGTAAGAACTTAATTAAACAAATAACCAATAATAACAAGACACGCGCTTTGATAGCACGCGGCTACCAATAAAGAAATAAAGCAATCAATTAAATGATCAATCGAACAACCAACGAATCCAAGCCAAGGGACATATGAAGTTACCCTCCCTGAGTAGTTTCTTCCTGGTGTTAGGGTCCTACCACATACCCCCCCAACTAGAGTATCTCGGTTATACCTTACTCTAATTGACTCGAGTGTGCACACCACTCACTAGAGGGTCAGTAGGATGAAACCATAACTAGCAGAAAGTCCAATTAGGAGATTGATAACTGATCTCCAATTTAGTACACCTGGCCTAGGTGCTTATTTTGTCGATGGGATCCCTTAAGGTACATTATTTGATGATCCAATTTATAACCGGCTGGAACCGAAACCCAACTTATGTTGGAACTTTTTTAGAGTAATGTAAGATTTGGTGAAATACATGGTATATGCTACAATATACATTGTATTTAATCATATGAAATGATTAAATGTTAGTACGTAGTTATTTTGGACTCCCTCCGTTTTTTTTTTTGTTTCTTTACATTTCGTTTGAATATGTGAGAGGAATTCAAACGAAACGTAAAGAAACAAAAAAAAAAAAAAAAACGGAGGGAGTAACTTACAAGGGGTTCCGCTATATAAAGTAGGGGTATGTATGCGTTCTTATGAAGAAATAATGAATGAAAAATCATGACAAAATGATGGAGAATCACATTCTCCTACTTGCATGACTTGATCATAGGATAGTACAGTGCACAATCTTATGATTAAGTGTATTGACAAACTCTTTCTCTCTAACATATTAGTATATGATCGAATTAGATAAGCAACCTAATTTAATTGACCCTTCTTTGTATCTCAAAAGTCATATCGTGTAACCCGCTTTAATTCATATAGCGTGTCGGTATAGACTTTTAAGAAAGCGAATTTCTAACGCGTCTAAAAGGGATATCTGGTTACCTCTATGTATGTTTACAATTGTTCCAAGAGTCGAATGGACGACTAGGGCTGATTGGCCTAGAGGGAGAGAGGAAGCCGAGACCTAAAAATATGATGGTTCAAGAAAGATGATGAATTCTTAGGATACTTGGTCAATTGGTCCAATAATTACCCTTTTCTGCTAAAAGCAGGTCGCTTGTGCTTTCATATCTTCAATAGTAGCTAGTTTGCATGCCCGTATCACGCACGAGCTGTCTATTTATATTGTTATATTTTTTCATAAATAATATAGGTTTATTTTTGTTCTGATATTATTATGAACGGTACTATGCAATTTTTTTTTTTTTCAACTTTTGTTACCCGTCATTATATATTATAAACTATTTCTACCCCTTCATCATAGTATCATTATCTTTCCACTTTTACGTCACCCATTATACTATTTCATTCTCATTCCACTATCTCGTCACCTATTATATTTTTTATTTATTTTCATTCTACTATTCCGTCACCCGTTATATCACATTATTAAATTTATTATCATAAATTAGCTAGTATCATCTATTCGATCTCATATTGTAAACTAAATTACCATAATTCTTATTTTCCACAATTAGCTAATAATATACTACACGATAATTTCTTACCAAATCATAACCGATAATTGTATTTAATGCTATTTTTATGCTCTATCCAATTAATAAGTGCCAAGTGTCCTCCTAGGAAAGACTTAATTTCAGGTTTTAATATACTAGATTGTGTGCCCGGCCCGCGCCCGGGCTATCTTCTTATATTGTTTATGTACGTTTCATAAAAATGTAGGTTTATTTTTATTATAATATTATTTGAAACGATACTTTACATGATTTTTTTCTATCAACTATGGTCACTCGTCATATTATGTTATTATTTATTTCTACTAATTCATCGAAATTTTATTTCCTTTCTACTTGTACGCTACTCGTTATATTATTCCATTCATTCCATATTTCGTAACCAGTTATACTATTTCATACTCATTCCACTATCACGTCACCCGTTATGCTATTTTATTTTATTTTTTCACTATCCCATCACCCTTTATATCACATAATATTTCAATTTATTACTATAAATTAGCTAACTTATCATTACCACATCATGTTTTCCATATATTAGTTGACTAGTTTGCATGCCCGTGCCACGCCCGGGCTATATATTTATATTGTTTATACTCGTTTTATAAAAATAATGTTGGCTTATCTTTGTTCTAATAATTTACCATAATGATTAATTTCCATAAATTATCTTATACTATACTACTCTATGATGATTTTATTACCATACCCTAACCGGTAATTGTACTTAATGCTATTTTTATGTTCTATCTAATTAATGAATGTTAAGTGTCCACCTAGGAAAGACTTGGTTTCAGCTTTTAATATACTAGTTTGCATGTCCGGCCCGCGCCCGGGTTACGTATTTATATTGTTTATACTCGTTTCATAATAATGTAGGTTTATTTTGTTATAATATTATTCGGAACGAATAATTTACATTATTTTTTTCTTTCAACT
>JBBYHQ010315392.1:0-16512 GCA_038382645.1 Spergularia azorica | reverse complement strand
ATTCGGGTATCGGGTTATGTCGGATAAGATCGGGTCGGTTACGGGTTGCATCCTTTTGTCATGTAAGCGGGTGTCGGTCGGGTCGGGTATCGGATGGGTCGGGTCGGGTCGGGTTTTGCCACCTCTACATGGAGGTGACTTTGCAGGTAATATCCTAGAACTTATTTCATTTCATAGTAAATTTAAAGATGTTGCTTGGATAATGGATACATGAGCTTCAGGCCATATGATTTCCAATATTGCTGCTTTATCTAATATATGTGCCTTGAATACGCAATCAAATATAACTCTACCTAATAGGAAATCTATGTTTGTCACTCACTATGGGACTGTGAAGCTTAATAATGGTGTTGTAGTTTTGAAAAATGTGATGTATGTCCCAAGATTCAGACATAACCTGATTTCTATTCACAAGTTGGTAAAGGATAATGGGTGATTTGCAGCTTTTCATGAAAATATATATGTGTGTTGTTCATGACTCTGTGAGTTTGAAGATTAAAGATGTGGGAAATGAGCATAGGGGCATATATTATCTGTGTAACATGCCTCTAGATCAGCTAGATAGTAGTGTTGTAAGTTGGATTAATGTTCTTGGTAAGTCAGTTAAGTCTAAGGGTGTTTGTAATTCAACTGGTGAGCTTGATACTCACAAAGCATCAGCAAGTTCTTTTGACAACTTATGTGAACTTCTGATGCACCATGTATTGAACCCTTTAAAATGAATAAAAACATGTTTGACTATGAGTTGTAGCACTCTAGGTTGGGTCATGCTTCATTTGACAAGTTGTCTCAAATACCAGATATATCTGTTAATTGCAAAGCTAAGCCAAACTCAGTATGTGTCACCTGTCCCATGTCCAAGCTTACTAAGTCTCCCTTCTCTACAAGAGAGAACACAGCTCAAAATTGATCTCATTCATATAGATACATGGGGAGCATATAGGGTTGAAACCAGGACAAAACATAAGTATTTTCTAACCATTGTTGATGATTATTCAAGAACTACCTGGGTGTATCTCATGAGAAACAAATCTGGTGTGTCATGGATAATCCCAAGATTTTATTAGTTTGTTAAGACTCAATTTGGGAAGGAAATAAAGAGTGTCAGGTGTGATAATGCCCAGGAGCTTATTGAGGGAGAATGAGGCAAGTTTTTGATTGAAAAAGGGATATGGCATCAAACATCCATAGTTGATAGACCACAGCTGAATGGGGTTGTTGAAAGAAAGCATATGCACCTTCTTGAAGTGAGCAGAGCCTTGAGATTTCAAGCCGGCCTGCCTCTCATGTTTTGGGCTGACTGTGTAATGGTAGCAGCACACATAATCAACAGACTGCCCTCTTCTGTCATCCACTATAAAACTCCATATGAAATGTTGTTTGGCAAACAACCAAAATACAGTGATTTAAGGGTCTTTGGACGTTTGGTGTTTGTTTATAGCCCTAGTAGAGACCAAAGACAAATTTCAGCCAAGAGGGTTACCATGTATATTCATTGGATATCCATTCAACCAAAAGGGGTATACTATGTATGACCCTAAGGGCAAGAAGGCATTTGTGTCCAAGGATGTAAGGTTATGTGAGGTTGTCTTCCCAAACAAGAAAGCTATAAAATTCAGACATGCATATCCTAACATGAGGTCCACTCAACCCACAGATATCCCAGACATGATAGATGAGATAATTATCCCAACAACCACTGAAAGTCATGAGACAGTTGCGTCATGATGACTCTAGTCAAGAATATGAGGAGGTGTCTGAACAAGACCAATCACAGCAGATTAGAAAATCTGTGAGAGAAAGGAAAGCTCCTGTGTGGGTGAAAGATTACATTGTAAATAGCACCACTGTGCCTCAAACAATAGCAAACCTTGCACAAACTTCTGTTTTTCAAGGTTTTGCTACCATGCATGGTTAGTTCTTTGACTCAACAAAGTGACCCTACAACCTTTGAAGATGCCAGAAAGGAAGAAAATAAAAGTGGATAGATGCTATGAAAACAGAACTGGAAACACTTGAAATGAACCACACCTGGGAAATTACTGAACTTCCTGAAGGCAGAAAACCAATTGGGAGTACATGGTTGTTTAAGACTAAATACAATCCTGATGGAAGTATCGACAGATACAAGGTAAGGTTGGCCATTCAAGGTTGTTGTCAAAGGTATGGAATTGACTGTGGTGAGACATTTTCACCAGTAGCCAAAATGTCAACTGTGAGAGCTCTACTAGTTGTTGCTGCTATGAAGGGATGGCATACCTGTCAAATGGATGTAACAAATGCATTCCTTCATGGTGTATTGCATGAAACTGTATACATGAAATGTCCAAAGGGTTATGACATGCTTGGAGGTCAGGGGGAGACAACAAATGGAAGAAAGATGGCCTGCTAGCTGAACAAGAGCCTCAATATATGGGCTCAAACAGGCCCCAAGACAGTGGTTTTCAAGACTATCTCAGGTCCTCATAGGGTGTGGATACAAACCATCATCCAGTGACCATTTTCTGTTCATCAAGCACACCACAACCTCTATCACTGCTGTCCTTGTGGATGTAGATGACATGGTGATCACTGGTGATGACTTGGAAGAGATCACAAACCTCAAATAATCACTCAACACAGAATTCCACATGAAGGACTTGGGAGCTCTAAGCTACTTTCTAGGATTGGAAGTGAACATAACTGAGTCAGGCATTTTTGTCTCACAACATAAATATACCTTAGACATGCTCAAAGAATTTGAATTGGAAAATGGAAGACATGTCAAGCTTCCTTTCAGTCCTCACTTGAAGCTTGAGACCAATAAAGGTACTCCATTACCAAACCCATATGTGTACAAAAGATTGGTGGACAAACTAATCTACTTGACCCTCTCTAGACCAGATATTGCCTACTCAGTTCAACTCCTAAGTCAATTTATGCAAGCTCCTACATCATACCATATGCAAGCAGCCAAGAGAGTTCTCAGATATCTTAGGTTGAATCCTGGTCAAGGCATCCTCTTTGCTTGCTCAAATCAGTTCAGCTCACAACTTATTGTGATTCAGATTGGGCTTCATGTCCATACTCCAGAAGATCTACAACTGGGTATTGTGTGCTTCTTGGTCAATCCCCCATATCATGGAAGTCTATTTGAGAGAGTTGAAAGAGCACTATCTCGGCTGAGGCAGAATACAAAGCCATGGCTCTAACAGCCTGTGAAGTCACTTGTCTAAGTGCCCTTCTCAAAGATCTTGGAGTTGTGCAAGATGGTCATGCACATCTAAAGTGTGACAACCAGGCAGCCATAGCTATTGCAACCAACCCAGTGTATCATGAGAGAACTAAGCATATAGAGGTGGACTGCCACTTTGTCAGAGAAAAGATTCAATAGGGAGTTCTTCAAACCTCATATGTACCATCTACACAGCAACTTGCTGATGTGTTTACTAAGATTCTACCTGAACAACAACTGTCTAACTTCTTCACAAGTTAGGAGTTACAGTTTCACACCACTCACAGCTTGAGGGGGAGTGTAGAAAGAGTGAGCACATTGGCAAACATCAACAACATTCACATGTCCCAGAAGGGACAAAGGGGAGCTTTAATGAGTTCGACATCAACTGGAAATTGCTAAAAGCCAGCTACCATGGGAAAACATGTTAAGCTAGGAACAGTCAACATCTAAGGAAGATCCAAGGCGATAAAGTGAGTTAGAAGTCAAGCTCTCTTTGAGAGCTTGGTAGGTGTGTATGCCCAAATGTAGAAAGTGTCTGTTAGGATAAATTGTCATTGTAATAATTTAATCCAAGGTTGTATATAAAGAACTCATGTGTAACAAAATCAATACAGAAGAAATACAACAGAATACCCATCTCAAATTTACTTGTGTTACTCTTATTACAATCTATCAGAATTCTATGCTTTGTTCTACCATGGCTTCCCAATCCTCTACACCTCCCAAATTTATCAATTCCATTCTAGAGATTGACCACATGTGGTCAATCTCTAGGATGGATTTGATAAATTACGCGTTCAATAAGGGCAGTTGGGGCTTCAAATAAAGCAAAATTTTAGGACGATATTTAGACGTTCGAAGTTAAATTTTCCTCGAGAAAACCCATATTTCTCCCTCGGGCGAGTTAGCAAAAGTTTTGGTTTTACTTCTTGGTCTTTAAAAATCAGAACATTTTATTGTTTTGTTTTGTGGGGGGTAAATACTAAAAATAGAAAGAAATGGCAGCAACAAGCATTGGCTATGGCGTTTGTGTACCCATCAACAGCCCTCATCCTCGAACCCGCTTCAAAACCCATAATATTTCCTCCAATAACTCTCACTCGCTCTCCTCCAAATCTTCTTCTTTAAGTTTACCCACTAAATTTCTGCTGCCTAGACTTCAAACTAATGTACTTAGACACCACAAATCTCATGTTCGACCGCCTCCTATCTTCGCTCTTCAATCCAATTTCTTCAAAGGTGAAATCTTTGCTCTACCTTCTATTTCTTTCTTTCTTTTTTCAATTTTTTTCAGTTGGGAATTTCGCAATTTAATGGTTGTAACTTGTATGTTATCTTATGCTCAATTTTTTATGATAGTTGTTACTAGAATTCTTTTGTGGGTATAATTGCATTGTTGGTCTGAGTAATTATGTGAGTTTGGTTGGAAAATTGTGTTGCTGACATTTAGAATTGCGAATTTCTGCTGAAATTTTGATGGGGTGATGATGATATATGGGTCTGCTATCTTAATGTAGAAATGTACATGTCCTAGTTGATGATAGAGAGGTTATTGTGAAGATAATGACAGATAATGGATGCCAAGATGACTTGAAATTTCGGGGTCCGTGTATCGTGTACTGGTGATTGACGGCGAGAGCCTTGATACTGTGGAAATTATCTTATTGGTGTAGGTTTGAATTACTGCATTTGAGAGGGTACAGTCAAATGAAGCTTGATCATATTTTGCATTTGCTTTGAGAAAGTTTCCTTTTCGTAACCGTGGTGGTTTAGTTATTTCATGACCGAATGTAGCATTTAGATTTATCAGTATGATGAAAGGTAGTGAATTGCGCTTATGCAGTAAACTAAGGGATAATGTGTAGGGAACTGGAAACTGGAAAGCAAACTTACATAAAGGGAATTTCATATTGAGCCTTTGCTTTAGATGTCGGGATTTGAAATGGTACGATGTAACTTTATCGTATTGAGCATTTGCTTTTGACAAGGTTGCATCCAATGGGTTTCATATTGGTCATTAGTGAGTATAGCTCTGACACTGGTTTGTACTCACCGAGTAGAGGTTTTGAACAATGTTTGTGCAGCCAACAACTCATGTAAATGAACTTGTTTGTGCATGGGGGTTGGGGAGGGGGGGGGGGAGGAATGACTCACACGAAGATTTCATGACGCGGTTGTGATACCTTGAATATGAGTTAAAGCTTGGTAATATTATCTATTGATCTTATGGATATTGTTTTGAATTGGGTTTAATGATTGTCTAGCTAGCATTCTAGTTTGTGCATCAATTCTGGTTCTTTTATCAGTATTGCCTTTTGGGGTTTATGTCCAATGTTGCACTCTCCCTTGGGTTGAATGGAGTTTATACAAAAGTCACTACACCCACTAGAAATCCCGTCTAAAGCAGAGCCTGTGTAGGTCAGGATGTATGCAACCTCTTTTTTCTTTTTTTCTTATTTTTTGTTTTTTGTAATGTGAGATAGCTCCCTCTCACGAAGCCCCTTACAATCATTACTACTTATCTCATGGACAACTTTCCTCAATGTAATTCTTACTTCATTGTTAACCCTGCAAACCAAGGCCTCAGGACAAATTAGGAGACACTCCAGCCTACATTTGTTTCGGTTAATTGAGTGAATGTAGGCAGTCTTACCCTTTACCTATGCACGGACTAGTCAAGTAAATTGAAAGGCCAATTATTGAAGCTTTTACGCTCTACAATAGTGTGCTGGGGACAGGGGTCGGAGACCGGATGCTTATGAACTACGCTTAGTGGTACATGTTTAGATTTTGAAAATTTTGAGGATGCCGAAAGAAAGCTATTTGACATTGAGCACTACGACAAATCTAGAATTTGGAAGACTGATGGCACAAAGTTTCATGATTTGCCATGAATGAATGTTGCAATGATTATGTTTGTGCAGTCTATTAGATCCAATACTATCCAACAGTCTTAACAGGCTTGGGTGGGGTAGGATACAGACGAAATTTTAAAGCCAAATTTAGGGCAAGGGCATTTTCTTTCGAGTTTCACTTGTGGGTCTAAATTAGACGCTAGAGTAATGATGTCCAGTTGAGTTTCTTCTTTAGCAGTCATGTCCATGTATGCTTGCTTTCTGCGTGTACTTAGACGATCGTATCAATAATTCAATAGCTAATCTGATTTCAGTTAGTATGTAGTAAGTATTAGTCCACTGACAGGTAAATTTTCCTTTGAAGCAGTTGTTCAGACAGCTTTGAAGATTGGGAAAGATGGAGTTGAGGCAGGAACCAACCTAGTGCCTGTAAGCTTCTTCTTCTTCTTCTTCTTTTTTTAGATTCCTCGTAGACATCTAAGCTAGGTTTCTTCTATGGTCAACATTCTCTATGCTTTTTTTATCCCTCCTGTAATCATGCTTTTGATTGTCAGGATGCTGTTCCGAGGCCTGTGGCAAAGATCTCTGTGACTGTTCTTGCTACTGTTGTTTCTCTTTTTGTCCTTAGATCATTCGTATCGACAGTGTTTTTTGCACTGGTATGTCTAATTACTCTCCTTGGAATATGACAGTTAATTAGTTTCTCCATAGTGTGAGCTAGTGAACCCTTTTTTTTTTTAATCTGAGGTCTATGTTTTATATGCTGCTTACTGAGTGCTTGAATGTACAATTGCTTTATCTAGATTATTTGTGAAATCTCTGATTCACAAATCGTTGAATTATTTTCTGACGCAACCCATGATGTTCTCTACTGCACAATTTCTCCTGAGATAAAGACACCTCTCAAACTTCATTTATGCTGTTTCTGAGAATCTTTGTTCTGCACATAAGCAGAGGCTGCATTATACTGTGCATTTCTACAAGCATCAAAGACGATGATCACTGGCTGAGAAATAGATACGGAAACAGCTAGTCCTTTTGATCTGAGGGATATTTATCAGTGGTGAACTGGTGATCTGTCGTTACCACTTTATCGGAAATAACCCCGACATATTAGGCTTGTTATGGGAATTAACATTGAAGTTGACCTTTTTCAAGGTTAGTTAGAACAAGTTGACTGAAAGCACATTTTTACTTTATATTCTAAAATGAAAGTTAAGTATATTAGTGGGCGTTTAAAAACAAACTTGTGTAACTAATGGCAAACACCACCTATACTTGCTTGACATCATCTTCTTTCTTATTCCCAACTCACCACCTTCTCCACCTAACGTAGATCATACTTCTGACATCCCTATGCAACATTATATAAACCAACAACCAGAGGGGTTTGCAACTGAAAGAGCTCCACTGCGCCTGAAGTTCCTTCATTCTTTTGATGTCTCTTCACGTAGACCTTTTGAATTACTCCTCCCCGTCTTTACCTCCCTACAAGTCACCACGTGAACCTGAACTCTCACTTGATCCTAGTACCCGCTCTCTACCTCGCAGCCTAATGCCCAATAACTTCTTATTTTAGTGTCACCATTCCCAACATGAAAAAACCCACTCGAATCTCACCACTGTGGCTAAAGGTCTACGAGGACCACAAGATGGAGAAGACTGGGGCGGGTAAAGCTAATGGCTCCAGGGCTTTGATTGGGGGTTGAGGGTAAGGATGGACTACGCCACTGATGGGAGAGAGAAACTTGTCAATTTATTTGACCTTTGTTTCCTTTCTAATTTAAAACAAGCTAAATTATTAGTTGTTTGTACTCGTATAACTTTTAGTATTGTTTAACCTTCTATCAAAAGAGCACAATAAAAAAAATGGGAGTTGGAGATTCTTTTGAATAACTCAGATATGTCGAGGTAATTTAGAAAGTGTGGTTAACCACAGGGTTACGGTGGAGAATATCCCTTTTTTCTGGTAAGGTGTCGGGATGTTTAAAGAATAACCTAGTGTTTTATATTCACATTTCTCAAAGCTGTGTAATATACTACCCCCTCCAACTCATCTTGAATTTCCTAGCAGTTAATATCTCTCTCAACTACGGGGTCTTGCGGGGCTCACCTCCCTGCAGATCGAAGGGAAATCAATCGATCAGGGTTTAAGTAGGATAGGACAAGGTGGCTTATTTCATATCAAGGAAACCGCTAGGTCTTAGGTATACATTTTGGAGATCCCATTGTCAATGGCGGAGTGGGTGGGGGATGTCTTAGGTTTTTCAGAGGACCTTGATGGTTGGTTATGGAGTAAAAAGCATTTTGGGCGTTTTGAAGGGTGGGTGCAAATTGCCTACAATTAATGTCAGCTAAGCCTTCTTGAAAGTTCAGTACTTTTCTTAGCATTCCAAGGTATCATCACCCATCGATCTTTTTGTTTTTTGGTGAAATTGAAACACCGGAACCCTAAAAGGATCGACCCGGCACTGTGATACCATGTTTAAATTTTGGGTCTACATTTTGTTGGGTTATATAAAACTTGATTGCTATTATTTCCTTGATTTTTTACTTTACATTTGATACATCATATGCTATTTATAGCACATATAATTTGGCTAAGCCTACAACTACCGTTAGCTAAGCCTTGAAAGTTCTACAATTTTCTTAACATTCCAAGGTATTCATATATTTTTTTAATTTGAGTTTTCTAGATTAATTTCTAACACTGGGTTAAGGTAAGGTTGACCTCTAACGGTCGTTTCTTAGAGATAGGAATCTCAAGGTGGGGAAAGGCGTCCGTGGTCTTCATTCACGACGTTGAGCATGACGGCTCTTTGCATGGATTTTATAGCTGCTTTTTTCGCGGTACAACAACCCGTTACCACATCTTCTTTAACGAATGCTAGCTATGTTGGGAACCGATATATGAGCTACAGAGCTGCTAGCTTTTTGTCTCTGACAATGTCGAACAACCTCTGAAGTTGAAAGCTGTTGAACGGGTTTCCATTCCTAGGGTTAGTGGGTATTGGATGGAGGACATTATCAGTAAAGCTTGTGAAGAGGCTTTGCATGTAGTTCGTAAAGAGTCGCATGTGTGGATTCAGGAAGTGGCGCGTGAGATGGCCCAGAGGTGGCACGTCACTGTGGCGTTTGATAAAAAAATTTGAGTTTTCCTTAGAACTAAGGAAACGGAAGTGGCTGAGTTTCCCGTAGTGGGCGAGGGTAATATCCCATCTCCTTGTACACTACATAACTCTGAAGTCAATGATCACAGGGTTTCTCCCGGGTTTACTTCCGGCAGGAACATTGATAAGTCATCTTTTTGTGGGGAGGGCTTGGACGAAAAGATTGTTTCTTCTGGAGATAATCTTTAACTGCATATGGTCTGGACAATACGGATGTTGGATGGGCTTCTACTCTCTTTCAAAAACATTGGTTCATGCTCCGACTTCGACAATGACGAATTCCCACTATTTGAGGAGCTTGTGAGTGGAGTTTTCATGGTGAAGGTTATCAAACCCTCTGGTCAGTGGGAGGAAGCGGCTTTGACCATGGGGTGTTGTTTCTGAGGCTCCACCTCAAATTTTGGAAGCTCCGAGTTCCCTCTCTCGACCTTTGGAGGAGGAACTCACTTTTGACGATTTGGTTGCTGCAAATGTTATTCCAGAGGGTGAAGTGAAGAGCGCAAAATTCAATCTGGAGCTCGTAGAGCCTGAAAATTGTGGGGAAGCCATGTCCACAGAAATTCCTCTCTTAATATAAGCGTCTCAGGTCTTAGCTTACCATGACAGATAAAACCAACTCTAGTGTATTGTAAGGGGAAAAATAATCTGAAGTTGAGGATCTGAAATCCACTGTCAATTATGATTGTTGTTTGAAGAAGGGCTTTCTTAGCTGGGGTTTGATGATCTCGTTGTGGATTGTGGGTGGGCATAGACTTCTTGTCCTCCCTTGTTTGTAGTTTCTTTTCATCACCTATGTTTATATAAATTTAATTTACTTATAAACAAAAAGGCGAAATGTAGATGTTTTAAGTGAGATAAGAGTAGACGTGTAAAATAACAAAATATCAGTTACTGAAGATACACACCTCAGTTCAAAAAGGTGTGCACCTTTGCCTGCCTGACCCGAATCTTCAAGAAGCATGTCACCTTGAGTAACACGCCCTTTTGAAACGCCTTAAACCAAACGTGCACTTTCACTTTACTGTAGTATTTGCTAAAGTGATTGATGATGTGGACAATGTTGTTTGTACAGGTAATGAACAGCATTGTGAATATACTTTGTCTTCTTAAGATCAATTTGGATGAAGCCTGAAAGAGTTGAAGAGTTCTTTGACTGAACTCATGCTGCTATTTTTAGTATTCCTTGAACAAATATGTTTATAGGAGATAGCAAGATCTTGCGGAAACCTAATTATTGTTTATCTGCATGGTACAGGGTTTCATGGGCTTTGTATATTTCATTTATCTTGCCCTGAGCAAAGGTAAAGGACCTAAAATGGATCAAAAACCTGGTTCCACAGATGAAGCAATAGATCAGGCAAACAAGATTATGGACAAATACAAATAGCCCCAAGCATGCTGGTATTTTCTGTGTATTCTGCTTCTTATTTCAAACGCACATATGTAGTATGTATAAACTTTCCCATTGTTTAAGCAACTTATCCATTATTCATTATTCAACTGGGATTCGGCATGCTTGAAAGTGTTTTGCATGGGTTGGGAGGCATGGAACCTTTATTCACTACAAAGGACTGAAAGTAGGAACTTCCTTCCCGAGTCAAATACTCAGGCAGTGCATTCACGCATCCGCTGTCAATTAAATACATAATAGTGCCCTGAACCCAATGCTTAGTCTGTCATGGCATCTGGAGATGAAGTTTAGAAGTAATTTGGAGTGAATTGTAGTGCTTTGGTGATCCTCCTTAGACGGATGTCGGACAGCAGACTAGGCATTATTCTGTTGAGTTGATGGTGCAAAATATTTGGGGTACCTACGACTGGAAGGATGACCATGCATGATAGTAAAACGGAAAATCTGCACCTTGCTTTGGAGTTATTAATAAACACCAGAATGTTGGGAGAGGATAAAGCCACAAAGGCAGCATGTGGCCTAAACTAGTACTTCCCATCTTTTCTTTGCTGAATACTATTACAAACTTATTGCAGCAAACGAAAATTTTGAAAGGGAATCCGAAATCAAATATGTTGCTACTATTGGAGTAGGGTGCTATTCGTCCATGCTAATGATGCAGCGCAGGCCTTCTCCGTTTTTCATCAAGTCGAAAGCCTTGTTGATCTCCGAGAAGGTTCGCTTATGGGTTATGAATTTATCCAGATCCAAGACCTGCAAAATAAGTAAACAAGTATACTTCTTTAAATCTTCATACACGATGTATTCCTTCTCATTTTCTACAAGGGGCTTTCCCATTACCTAGTATCTATGCTTTTTGAAACCGATATCAGCCTATAGCGGTTTTCGTTTTTGTGTATGAAGAATCCACATACAAATGCTGTATATATATTATCTCCTAGCTTGCACAGCCACATGATTTTTGGCATAATGAAGTTGTTTAACTTGGACCATGCAATGTTAAATTGTGCTCATTACCTTATTCATGGCCATCTCAACAATGGAAGGAAGATCGGTCTTGGGCTTATAGTTACCGAAAAAGGTTCCTTTGAGAGTGCGCTCATTGAGCACATTAATTGGCTTGGTCATGAAAACCGCATCCTTGCTTGGAACTCCACAGAGCACAGCCACTCCCCATCCCTGTGTAGAAGACCAGAATTTTGAATAAATTCCTACATCCCACACCAAGTTATGCATTTACCCAAGGAAAGACCAGACTTACATCATGAACACATTCAAAAGCAGAAATCATGATGTCAACATTTCCTGTACACTCAATGCTCCTGTCAACTCCTCCTCCTGTCATCTCCTTAATAACCTGCGCAGGAAAACTGTTTTTATTGTGTCTGCATAATGATTCACCAGTCGAATAAAAGGGATTTGCAGATGACTTACCTCTTGTATTGGTCTGTCATGGTCCTTTGGGTTTACAAAGTCTGTGACACCAAACTTCTTGGCTAGATAGCAGCAGAAGGGCGAATGTTAAGAGCATCTAACTCTATACTGTATGTTAAGATATTTTTATTCCTATGATGCCTATGATCGAACCAGAGTTGTATGCATACCTTCTTCAAACCTCTGGGGATTTCGAGCGATCCCTATTATCCTTGATGCACCGGCAATCCTAGCGCCTTCTGCAGCCTGGTGAATGCAGAAATGATCGAGTCAAATAGCACAAGTTAGGAATCCAGAGTCACATGAGAGACTAGGAAAATGATGCATATACAGAAACTTAAGTTTCAGAAACCATTGTTTTCAACAAGAGCGGAAACTCACAGCAAGTCCGACTGCCCCAAGTCCAAATATAGCAACTGTAGACCCCTTCTTTGGTTTCGCCACATTCAAAGTTGCGCCCAGTCCTTCAAAAGATACGAAAACAAGTGAAATCCAGCTTCAAGATCGTCATATTTTTTCTGGTTACTGTCAGGAAAGTAAAACTTCAATTTATTAAGGAACTAGAACCTGTTGATATGCCACAGCTGAGAATGCAGGCCTTTTCCAGAAGTGCCAGGGGATTAATCTTTACAAGGCAACCAGCATGAACAACTGTATATTCTCAAAACGTAGAAGTTCCAATGAAATGGTAAATAGGATTTCCCTTCAGAGAAAACCGAGATTTCCCATCATTGAGCATCACTCCTCTGTAGGGATTCGTCCTTAGAAGGTCACACATGTTGCTCTCCTCGGATTTGCAGTGGCGACACTCCCCACATTCCCCTGTGAAGACAGGGAGAACATGATCACCTTCGCTGAATTCAGTCACTCCTTCACCAACGCTCTCCACTATGCTGTTAGAGATCAACCAGAGAATAGTAGTCAGGTATGCTAGAGTGAGTAGCACAGCATAGATGAGGATGCTGTCATTGTAAAATGAGCTGCTATAAACATACCCAGATGCCTCATGGCCAAGAATGCGAGGGAATAGCTGGGTACCAGAACTGCCCTGCAATAGTTCTTGATAGATACAGTAGTTAGATAGTGTAGTCTAGTCTGCTATAATACTTTCTAAACAAGACAGCAAAATGACATAACAATTACTGCCTACATGCCAAAAAGATTGATCATTTATTATCCGGGCTCATTATTAAGGAAGTGGAAGTAGATGACAACGACAGCAGCAAAAATATTACCCCGGTGTCTCAGAGGCTTTTGCCTATAGTGAGGTTAGTAGGAGTTAGATGTACACTGTTTTACCTTGGTGTTGAAGAAATAAATTCAAAGAGGTTGTTTTTGGAGTAAGCAACACTGAAAATTGTTTGCGAGAATTTCATCGACCGACTGTTAATTCACGTCTATATGGAAGTACATACTCCTACAAAATAGTAATTCTAGATGATATATAACCAAAGAGACCTTGGCTTCCCAAAATGAATAATCTGTACGGCAAAGAGCATTGTATTTGATCTTCACTCTGACTTCCATGGCCTGTGGCGGCGCAACCTCAACCTGTTCTATCACCAGTGGCTTGCCTGCCTCCCATGCTACAGCAGCTATACACAAGATACAGAGCAAGTTACATAAACTACACTTTCAGAAGTCGTAAACAGAGATAGTAGATCTCAGACGACAACATAGACAGGCTCCGAAACAAGATCAAATTTAGCATCTATGTAGCATACCTTTGCAAGGGATCACAAGGCCAGCAGTAGACATTGGTTAAATTTACACAAAGTATACAAGAGCTTGCAAAAGAAAATGCACTTTCGAGTTTTTTTTAAGTACTTCAACTACTGTTTCTGATGATACTGGCTTCCTATAGAGTAATTGGCAAAGGAATGTGTGTAACACATGCACAATAATTGATTAATTGGCAAGGGAATTGTAAGGAATCCAGTCTCAGCCCTTCATTGCAAGATAATGTAACACATCATGCAGGTTAGACAAATTGTGTACCCAAATTTTTTATTTTATTTGATCTGTCTAGTACACTCTTTAGAAATGAACCTTTCATTTTTCCCTACCAAATTTGTTTGCATTTGTTTTGGTAATTTGCCTATAGCCTTACAGTTATAGGTGTATAAAAAAATCTCACCCTTGCTTGTATTCATCTCTCTAATTGCTCTGAGCAAGATCGACGGTTGGAACTTGAAAGTTACGAGCTCTTATATATAATTATCGTGATATTGGTTTCGTATATTTGTAGGCCTTGACTCCTCTTTACTTGTTTATATTGCCTTAAACTCGTCCAATCTAAGAGGACTCTTATTTAACCTTCAAAATCATAGTCTAAAACTGTTTAAACATGTTACATGTAAGAATGTTTGGGTTTAGATTCAAGACTCAAGAGCACCAAAACCTTGTAAGTTTTAATCTAGATTAATATTGCATGGATGGAAATTTTTAAGGGAAAATTCACGCAGGTTTTCACATGGTATCCATATTTCCAGGTTTATGCATATGGTGTCCTCGAGGTTCCATTTTAGTGAATGGTGTGTCCAATTTTGAGTTTTGTTTCTACGAATTAATTCCTACACTCACAAGGTTCTCATTATTCTAAATGTCTCATTAGTGGAGTAATGGATACTAACTTTATGTTTAGGCGCTTCATGGTTTCATTTATCTATAACAAAGTTAGTAAAACTTGAGGTCAACGTGTGCATAAACCCCTACAAACGTGGATACCATGTGAAAACTGACAAGCCTAAAGGACATTGTTTTTAACTCAAAACAATGGAGCTATGGAAGTATGGACTAAAAGGTCAGGTTTGGTCCACTGTTTTGGATCATTAAAAAATCTTGTGTTCTGTATATATGAGCCACAAGCATCTTCCTATCCAATTTGAGTTTAAGCCCAATCTTTTTGGGATGGTTTGAAGAATGAGTTGAAACTGGTTTGGTTTTACGAAACTCACAATTTTGTAGCCTAAAACATTTTCGATCTCTTATATTCGAGTAGGCAAATACAACAACTGATATTCGAGTCGAGTTCAACATTTACATGACTTTGACTAAGACAAGCGTTATTCTTAAGAAATTTCTTATTAGTTCGGCTGTAATATGTACTCGAATTTATTTTATAGTATCTATATCAAGACACTTATCAAAAAAAATTGTAAATTTGTTATTTTCTTGTGTAATTTAAAACTTCACAACTATGTTTATCAATAACGTTCGATAATATGTTTATCACTAGTAGGTGTTAAAGATTTTATCTGTGTTCTACTCTAAATGGTGACTAACAATTCTTCGATTGATCATACCATAAATTCAAATTCAAATGGTAGAGAAGAGGGAAAATGTTAATGATAATGACTGTAAAATCACTTAATTCACTAGCTTATGACCTTTGACTAATGAAGGTTTCACTATTTCAGCTTTTGCCTTTCGTATTAGCACGCTAAACTACAATTTGCAGTATTAAATCATCATCTGGTTCTAATTACAACCTGAAGGTGGTCCTAGAAATCTTTTTGAGGTTTCTAAAATCAGACCGTAATTATCACATGCCTTTGCTCATTGGATCTTGTTGGAATGCTGGGGTTGATGGGGAAGGAATTGGATGGAAAGAAATGAAGGGAAGGGAAAGGAAGAAAACTACCGTTTCTGTTATTTGGTTGAAATTTTTAAAATTTTAGAGACCAATCTACTCGTTAAAAGTAATCACTTTTATAAGGATAAAAAGATTGAGTTAGTGGTAATTGTATGGAGTTCATCCTTATTAATGCATTTATGCATAGAGTAAGTTCCCGTGCGATTCAACTTTTCAAAGAGTATCTTCAAATCAGACAATATTTATTCAAATCAGATCAGTTTCATTAAAATCAAATCAGAACTATCCAAATAACAATCAATGAAAAATTAAATCAAGTTCATTCTAATCAAATCATGTCAAATCAGTTCAATTCAAATCAAAGCAGATAAAAAAAATACAATCCAATCGCACAAGGACTAAGTTGAGTTGGATATCCAACAATCAATGTCCAATGACATGCATAAACAATAAACAAATTAAATATCCGTTGCATTAAGCAATGTGTAGCTACATGGAGTACATGTATCTTAACTAGTCCTCGAAGAATCATTATACAGTTTACAACCAATAGGGTCACGATCCCATGATTGAAGAATTGATCACATAAGCCACTGCATTAATATTTCAGAATTGAAGATGTATACCTATAAATGAATATGAAGTTTTTACCTTTATAATTTTTTTTTTTTAGAAGTCTTAGAACAATTTACCGAACACGTTTTAGCCGCACTTATAGCCCTATATATCTAAGACGATAATCCTATTATTCTCGAACAATTTAACGAAATAGTGCTCGAAAAAAAAATGTTAAACAAAATGGGTGGAAAACAAACTTGTTCAACCATATG
>JBBYHQ010315364.1:0-16520 GCA_038382645.1 Spergularia azorica | reverse complement strand
GCTCTGGGTCTATCTTCTTTCCATACCCCATTTGGTATGGATTCCACCCCACTACCATAAAAAAAAATCGAAACAAAACACGTCAGAAAACATTACCCCAGTGTCTCAAAGGCTCCCGCCTACAGCGAGGTAAAAAGGGGTCAGGTGATCATAGCCTAGCTAGTTTTAAATGACCCATAATAAAAATTGAGTTAAGTACTACAGTTAAAACATTTTAACCACAAAAATCTGATAGATGTGTTATGTTAGGTGTGACTTAAAAAAAGATCCCGGCTTTAAAACAAAAGTCGAGATATTATAAATAAAATAGAGAGACTGTTTACGAGTGACTCGGAGACATGGAGAGTGCTTACAAGGGGTGGACTGATAAGGGAAGAGCTTGGAGGAGAGAGAAGAGTCAAGGCTTCTTTTGATGGAGAAGAGGAGATCAGGAGGGATAGGGATGCCAGCAGCCATGTACTTGTATATAAGTGCTTGGTGTTCCAGCTCCTGATACTGTGTTGCTGTGAATGGGAACTTGCTTCTCCCTGCTGCTACAGCTGTTGCTGTTGTTGCACTCATCATCAAAAAATCTTGATGAAAGTTTACAACTTTGATGTAAAAACTCAGAAAAGTTTGCAACTTTGATGAAAAAACTCAGAACAAAGCTCAGAAAACAGAGGAAAAAAAACAGAGGAGTTCAAGAAGAAAAAGTGAAAAAAAGAGGAGTGTTTTACTTTGATTTTGTGGGTTTAACAAGAGTGAGAAAATGAACCAAGTTGAGGAAAGTAGTGAGTGAAGAAGTAGAGTATAGTATACACTAGTAAGTGTAGTGTGTATAGTATTTATTTAGGAGTGGACCAGTGAGAAAGAGAGAGGTGATGCAGAATCTTCTGTACATGGATAAAACTAATGGTTCAGATGAGCAGAGAGAGGAGAGAGGAGAGAGAGAGAGAGAGAGGGGTGTGTTGTGTTGCAGAAGTCTTCTGCACATATTATGACTGCACCTCTGTGTTAGCTTCTGGCCTGCTTGCCCTGGTGCTATGCCTGGTGCATGTGTGCAGCTATTTGTCTCTGCCCCTATCTTTTACAGAATCCCATAAAAACCCAACTACTTAATCTATAATCTAATCTAATCTTTTGGGGTTAATATGCTTTGTTTTGTTTAAGTGGGGAAGATTTAGGGAGTTAATTAAACATTTTGGACCATTATTGATATGTGGTACCTCATCTGGTTGAGCTACCTCTCTTCAAGTTTGCTACATAGAAGCAGTTGGTGCCGGGGGTGGAGATATGAAGTTTCGAACCCGAGACAACTCTCGACAGGTTGATCTCCTAACTATTAAGTCAAGCTCAATCCTAATACCATTCTTTAAGTTTGAGATTATAAGCTCCTTTTCCCTTTGCTGAGTTCATATCCATGTTGTCTAGTGAGAGTTTCTTTGTGAGTTAGAAATCTCTTATAACTCACCATGATCAACCTAGTTGATTCTATCATGCCTGTCTTAAGAAAACATAGCCTCTCAACAAAGCCACTAAGGAAATGACTTCCATTCACTTATTAGAATCTTGTTATAAACCAGTTACTTAAGGGTCTGTTTGGTATCGTTTTTTGTTTTTTGTCTTTTTTTAAAACCAAAGTCCCGTTTTGAAAACCAGAAAAAGTGGTTTTCAGTTTTCAGTTGTCAGTTTTCATTTTCTATATGAGTAGTACTTAACAAAACAATTTAAAGTTAATTTTGTAACTTATTTAACTAAATTTTTTACGCAAAAAAAACCAAAAACTGAAAACGGCAGTGATACCGAACGGGCCCTTACCTATTTAAAAGAATCAGACAAAGGAATAAATACTTTTACCTTTTAGTTTGTTTGGTTTATGTTATTTGCCTTATATCTTTGTCGAGTTATCCAGTTCAATCTAGTTCAAAGCTGTGTAGGATTTTAAGTGCAACATGATTTTTGCTCATTTTAGTATTTTGTAGCTCTTAACATGCATTCTAACATTGCTCCAAACTTGTATAATCACTCTTAAGTCTCAAATACCATACGACCTTCAACATTATAGTGATGTGAGGATTAAACTCGTTTACTCAATACTTTTCAATTTAAATGTCAAGAACCACCTCAATGAAAAGCTTGAATGCTTACGGCCACTTATTAGGGTTAATTGATCAATAATTTTATATCTTAACATTAGATGCGAAAAACGTATCACCGTTTACTATACTACCAAAATGTACGCCTTTTTTTTTTAAAGCTTTGGCCTTTGTGGTTTGAGTACAAGATTTTGTAGGTAATTTTATAGTATTAGTTCAGAGCTAGTACGTGTAAACTTATTTCTGTCCATACATGAGGCAATTTGTAAGTACTAAATTATGTATCTTAATTTTAATTTTTTTATATGAAATTTTGTAACGGGAAAGACCTTAGGTCAGGTGTTGTCCTTGAAAAAATCTTTTGGTAAAATTCTAAAAACTGACCTAATAATAAAGTCGTAGCTCACGTGACATTCAAAGCATTTTGTGTAGAGTACATTATTTGTTGGATCCTCTTCCCTTCAACTCCTACTGTCAAAGCCTAGTCACCCTTCTTACATGCCTCAGTATTTTTGAATTTATTTATTTCAAATTGGTGTGGTAATTTTGTCATTATAATTTTTCTTGTCAAATTATTTTTCCTCTTTGTGTAGGGCAAATGAAATGTACGTTAATCCTCTAAGATATGACCGACCTACTTAACCTTTCATATCATTAACGAGAGAAGTAACAAAGGGTTCTCAAATAACCTCATAGAAATAAGACATTTATGATAGAGACCCGACATAAAGTCCGTCGCTTTATTTGATTCTATACAACAATGAGAAAAGATTAGTGGTGCGTTCTCAATTTCACTAATATCGTCTTTAATTACTAGCACTTGCAATTTCTTAAGAGACACTTTAAGTTTGCCTTAGGGAAGATTATGCCCAAATATTTGGCTTCGTCAAATTTCACTTTCTCTGATAATTGATAACTATCAAACTATGATTCTGATATGGTTAAACTCGACCTGATGATAGCCCCTAACCGGTTTTGAACTCCATCCGACTCGAATACAACCTAGTTTATATTCTCTTCACGCATTTCATATAAATATAGTTGACTCGATCACAAATGAATTTTTCAAGACTGCAAAGATGTACTTTCGTTCGTAACAAGAGCAGGTATTGACAAGGTTCTTGGCAAAATAGCACCACTAATTAAGAACTTCGCCGAATGTGATCCATCTCGGATTAGGGAAAAGTGTGATAATATCTCAACCGATTAGCCTAACCTGAAAAGTGAGAATGACGGACACGTTACAAGTTGGTTTCAGTTGCAACAAATTGTACAAAACCAACTTGACACGATTCGAAACCGACCCGACCCCTATTTTTACCCCCTGATTCCAAATCTTGCAACTTGCGAGGAGTACTCGTTACTCAGAGGCACAGCTGTATAGGATTGCAATTATTTTACAATGTGTACTACTTAAGTGGCAAAATGAAATGTGTGTATAGGAAGGGAGAAGTAACAAAATGAATCCAAATGGCTGACAGAGATAACAATGTGTACGGTTTGAACTTTTACTGCCAAAAAAAACTGTCTTTTTTTTTTTTTACTTTATCTGTTACTTTACCTGAAACAGCAGTAGACCCACTTCCAAATTGACTTTTTTAGCAGTTTGGGAAATTCAGAGCAAAGATTGATTCAACAAAGTCAGTCTTCTCTTACTTTCTCCTCCTGCTACACTCTGCACTCTTCATGATTTTTTCCAAGTTTTGATTGGACTCAAATTATAGAGCACTTACATTTTGTGATGCTTCTTTGTCCTTTTAATATATGTACTTCACAATAATAATATGGTTTTAAGACAGTGTTAGGCATGCTATTATTAGCATTATGTCTTGTAAACATGTTTGTTCTTAACCAACTATACTTCGCAGGGCTCACTTCGGCAATGACTTGGTTCAAATAATCTTCTCGGACCCACTATAAGTCTATAGCAGACATTCTAAAATTATCGGGTAGACCTATAGAAGATTGTTTTGAAATACCGGCTACGATAACTTGGCAAATACTCATGGATTGCGAATGTATAATACTCGTATAGACTCCTGAGTCCTGATAGCGCCCCGCCCTAATATCGGAATCGATTTTAAGATCTTGGTACAATGTCATTGCTTTATCTCATGAGGTCATGAGGAGAAGAAGTTGAACAAGGGTTGAATAAGGAGTAAGAGGAAGAACATTTTGCTGATTAGGTAAAGTTTGGCAGAGTTGAAAGTGAACAGTACCAAAGTTTGGCTGTGTTCTAATCTTCTTTCCCTTCAACCCTTTGTCAGTTCCCTACTGATTTTGAATCACAGACACATGCAAAAGCAACAATTTCTGCACCCCAACAAAACAAAACAAAACCCCTTTTTTTTGTTTTTATATTTTATTAACAAAATATATAAATTAAAGTTGTCTATTTCCTTTAAGAATAAAGTCAGACTGAAGCCAAAAATTCTACAAAATCTTTGAATAATCTTACAGTTATTATTATTATTATTTTCATGGGTCCTTTTATTTTCACAGTACTGAGCTGATGCAGAGGGGTCAGAATGGCATTTACTACAAAGGATTCAGAGTCAGAGTCAGAAAGTCAGAAGCGCATGACACTGTTTTTTTCCCACTTCACTCCAAATATTCACTTACTCAGATATTTCTCCATGTATTTTTCATTTGTTTTCCATTACTTTGTTTTTCATTAGTGAAATGTGATAATAAAGTTGGCTGGTGCGAATGATTAGCGGTTGCATCCCTTAGGTGTCCGATTACAGACCATTGCGAACTACGCAGCTGATGTTATGAGGCGTCGGCCTATGATATTGGCTTTAGTACCTAAGCGAAAATGCTCATACGACTAAACGATTGGTTGTCTCGATGACACCAAAAAGGTCTAATCGAGAACTAGTGTTGGACTTCATTGGTGTGAGCTGTAAATGCTCGGCCCTGAATAAGTGACTAAGAGTTCGGTTACAGACTCTAACGAACGAACACAGTAGCTAACGTACGGAGGACTGGAGGAGCCTATCCGTCTAGATCGACTTTATTACTTGAATGAGATTGCTTACATTATCGACGCAGTGTTGTATAATAACACCACAAGATTAAATTAACAAAAATATGTGAAATAAATCATCTTTGTTTCTGACTCATGTGGGATCTACCAGATTTACTGAACTCTGAAGACATCACCCCCCACCACCAACACACAACACACCGCCCTTCAGACTCACTATTATGCTTATGCTGACTTTCCTAAATATCAGAATAACTCTTCTGTTTCGATTTTACTGCTTTCTGTGGTAAAATTAACTCACACGAACATATGATCCATATTATTACCCATTTACCCTTCTGCAACTCACATTTACTAAGTTCTTCTGCCTCATCTTCTCCAGCTTAAGAAACTAGTGAAAGTACAGTTCCATTGACATCAGATTAGGTCCGATCGATTTAGTTCAAATCCGTCCACTTTAAGTTAATTGTTTTCAACGAGTTCAAATCGGACCACATCAAACCACACAAGGACAACATCAACGAAATAAGTGATGTATTTTGGTTCAAATTATTTCCCGACCCCAGAAGTTAAATCCTGACTTCGCCCATGTCAACTATGTGGGTCATTTGTGGCGATTCTCTCCACATCTACTCTAGCTGTAGTGGACCTCAAGGACTTAGCAATTGGCAATTTCATAGTACTCATGTAAGTTTATGCAAAACGTGTTGTCCTAGAAAATATTTTCATTTTTGTCATTTTCTCAAGCTTCCAGACACATAAATTACATCTTGTTCACTTTTTCACCTTAGCTTAGACATACAAAAACAAAAGAAAATGTCCTGCAGATCTTACCAAATAATATGAAAGATATACCCAGCAGAGTAAAGATATAAAGAAACTGACTTGTAATAAATGAAGTACAACCATATTTTTTTTCTTCTGGTGAAACTCAGATGTATATCAGTATAATTTGATCAGGGGTTCAGGTACACACGCGCAAACAATGGCATTAACAAACAAACACACACGAGCGAAGACGCGACAGCGCAGCAGCGACGTTACAGAGCTGGTAGTCTCTCTGCAGATGAAGACAGGTGAAGAAGAAGTAGAACAGATGGAAAAAAAAAACATGGTGAAAGATGAAAGCTTTAACTTTAAGACACCCACCAAAAACTTGAAACATGTATGAATGAATGAACCAACCTGTAGAAGTTACTATAGTTATCATGTTTTTGAGTTAATAATGCTGCTTCTTAGAGGAAGACAACTATGAGCTTAGCAATGATGGGGGGGAAATGTGGTCCAAAACACATACTAACTCAACTCATGCGCATGGACCACCAAAAACAAAACAAACTTACTCTAGCTCACCACTAAGGAAACACGAACGCGAACACGTACACGAACTTATTCAGTGAAAGCCTAATTTATGAGCAGAAAATGATGCATCAATCTGCCCCCACAATCTGAATGCCCAGCTCAAAGGTACGGTACAAAGTGATAACAAAGAGAATTTTTCAGGAGAGTTTTTTACATGTTCGTTGTCGGTTTAGCAGGCTTAATTGATGAAGTTTTACATATGTTTAACACATATGTACAAAGTCGGGTGGGTGTCGCATTCTAAACATGGCTGCAAGATGCTAAGTATACCTTTGATTGAACTTACAAGGTTACAGATTATATACAGAAGTTAGGAATTGAGTAGAAACAGAGAAGCCAACCTTTGGCGGCAACTCTTAGTCTTTTTGATAAAATGAGAGAACCAGATCTGTATGTACAGAGAACAATTGTGTGTCGACAAATTGCTGCAAAACAATGAGAAACCACACATAAGTAGGCTTGCATAACAAGTAAAGAAGACAAAGTTATTTGCATAGTCAAGGTGAAGTTAGTTCAGTTATAAAAGCATCGGAGGCACACAAAGGGTGGAATCTAATCGACAAGATCAGATGATACCATTAGTTGTGGCCACAAAAGTGGTGTTATTCTTTCTGTTCTATGTCGTCTTCAGACAACAATAAACTTATAATCACTCCTTCCATTAGAGATGGTTTGGTCTTATTTTTCCAATCAGGGCAGACATTAGGATAAACTCGGTAGCAGCTTATAACTTTCCTTTAATAGCTTAAATTAAATCAAAAGGCAAATGAAGTTCAGCTACTACAACCGGAAAAGAGAACAGCTCTAATGTGATCTATTGTTAACTAATGTTCTGGCAGCGACAGTACCAAAGTCTTGTGCCGTCAGTTTTCCTTGATTTGGTTTCTCAGTTTAACCAGCTCACATTTGTCATCACTAGTCCAACAAAATCTAACAGTCAACCGAAAATTATCTCAACACACTTTAGGGCAAATACACATCCTTCAGAACAACTATACTGATACTTGGAGAAAGATGGGCGTTTTCATGTAAATTCTTGCATCCATAGGCAATTCAAATTTAGACTGCAGTATATAGTTGTTTTTCAAAGATAAATTCCAAAGTGAAATGCTAGGGAAACACACCTTCATATATGGCCGCTCACGACTAGGGAACGAGTCGATGAAGCTCTCTTTTAGGAGCAATGATACCTGAAGAGAAATGCAATTTTTAGCATGAAGCTATGGTATCGGTAGCAGGTAGTTCAAAAACCAAAAACAAGGCTGCCAAAAAAAGGCGAGGTGAAACTTTTCCTAAGTTTATAGTCCCCTTAGGGTAGTCTATCTACATTCAAATTCTAGGGTAAATTCAAGTAGAGCAAGAGAGTTGGGGGAGGGGGGGGGGGGTCAATGAATCATAATAAAAATTACGTTGAGAATCGCACTAACTGCTTCTTCACAAGAAAAGAAGTGTAGATAGTTTGTGTGTCATTTTGCTTTACTCCCAGACTAGAGAGTATTTGGCTCCACTGGAAACTGAAACAAATCTCAAGGCCTTCTGACCTTTAAAATGTTTCGTCTTACGACAAGGCGCCAATTTCCATATATCTCATCCTTGCTAAGCTTGAGTTTGTTTAGTGGTAACACCGATTTTTTTTTTAAGATGCATGTTAGGAACTCGATTTCGTGCACTTCCTACCTACTTATAAGCAAGTGTATAAGAGGTCATTTCCAAATCCCACCCTAACCCATGCCATTCCAATCCAATTTGTAAACCAAATAATTATCCTCTTCCTCCCCTCACCTCCTCACAAAAAAAATAAAAATAAATACTTAGTAGCCATCCTGTCATGTCCACTACCTTAACCTGCCAACTTGACCAGTCTACACGCACTCGTCCCGGCTCTGGACCACCCTAATTGGGCCAGGCACAACCCAGTAGATTGCCCCCTTCCCCTCCCGATTACTACCCACCCCAACCCCAACCCTAACCCAGAAAACCTTACAACCACCATCTGAACCGGCCTTACCCCGAGATGCCAGCCTCACAGAATCGCCCTCACTCCCCACCGACATCGTAATTGGGGTCTTCCTCTCTTTTAATCCCAAAAACACACCCCAACCAGTCCCTGCGTCCAGACATTCCCCCCCCCTCCCCTCTCGGTTATGCGCTTTTTCCATTGTCCAGCCCTCACGATCCCACGACCTTCGCCCCAGTCACATCCTACATGTCTCTCTTAATCTTGCCTTTTCATTTGCAGGGTGTTGAATGATTGGGTTCAGTCAAAGAAGCGAGCGAAGTGGTGGGAGAGGGATAAACCATGTTGGTCCTGATGCTGATGGTGGTAGGAAGGTGGAGAGATGGCTGGTGTTTGAGGGGTGTTGAAGGAGTAGTCTATAGATTACATTCCAAGTGTATCCAAAACATGATTTCGGATTTGGATTTGTTGAATCTAGTTATTATGAATTGAAATCATGAATCTGAATCAATTCCCAGACTACCCTAGAGGATCTAATGCACTAAACATCCACTTTCATCTGTAGGTACTTTTTAATTGATAACAAATGTAAAAAGTACAGGTTCAGTGTATGAGGAAGCATAGTCTTCTTTGTTGACTACACCACATACACACCCCAAATGGTCAAGAAGACTTCAACATATTAATGACATGTTCATAAGCATACCTTATCATCGTTGGATTGAACATTTGTTATTGTGTGAGAGCGGAGATTAGAGCAAAGGGAGTCCAAGTAGTCCCTCAAAACTTCCAAGAAACCTTTGGCAGCTTCAACCTACAAAAGAAATTGTTTTTCATAAACTGAGCAATTATATTAAGAGCAAGAATGGTTATACAAATTTGAAAACTTGATCTGATGGACAACAACAACAATAACCCAGTGCTTCAAAGGTTCCTGCTAATGGCGAGGTGGGGGTGGGGAGGGGGTGGGAGGGGGGGTGTAGTTTGCATGGAAACTTAACATAGAGAATTCTATGGATGTGAAAAGAAATATAGATGGACATACCAACTATTACGTTGCAAACTCATGGCTTTCACAATTAACCAGAATAAGAGCAATGCATATAATTGACCTATTTTACTTGGCAAAATAATGATTTTGCGACTTAATTAGACTACGGGTAATAGATATATACCTGAACTTCGGTACACTCATAGAGAGGTCGTTTTTTCCCCAAATAACTTTCTCCGACAAGCTTGGAATGGTAAGGAACCAAGGCTGCTAATAGATCACTGAATTTAGGCAATTGTGGCATCGATGGTGATCTTACCTATAGTCACAAGAGAATGGAGCTTAGCCTACATTTGATTACTGAAGAGATACTTTAGGGTTATCATCAAATCAAACAAGCCATAATCACTTTGCTATGCTTCTGATCTTAGGACCTGATTCTTGCTAACATCCACCAAAATCGCACTGGACAATTTCGATAGGACTTCTGATGTTTTGTTCTGTACACCAACCTTCACATGCAAAAATGTAATTAGATGTTGGTGTTGGCATTGTTACCAGCAAAACTGAAATATTAACCAGCTGGCCTCCACCAAAACCAGGATAAACGGACATGAAAGATCGAAGATACCAAAAAAGCCTCAGGAAAGCTCAACAAAAGCAGTTGAGAGTTTGGGATACTGCCGTTCTAATCACCCTAAAAAATGTGACCACTTCTCGGCACACAGTAAACAGTGTGCCTGAGATCCTACACGGAGAAGTACCTTGGTCGTTGTATCACATGATGGATCAAAATCAAATTCTGAAGGAGGGGGAGAAGCAGAGGGGGGTAGCACTAGCTAAACTCCCCAAAGACCAGCAATAGCAAGATGATGATCAGAGGCATATGGTATAAGGTATACACTAGATGGTGCTATAAAAAACCAGGATGCCTGATCTCAAAAAAAAAAAAAAAAAACCAGGATGCCACTTTGCTTCATCATGTGCATGACTTTCATTGCCATCAAAGTAGCCAACTTTAAGAAAGAGGCGCAGAACGGAAACATAAGTAACTTCACTGGACGGGAACTTCTTTAAAGTTGCAAGTCTTACAACGTAGCGAAGGATAAGAATGCTATGGCATTGAAAAGTAGGAAAACTTAGAAGGGAAGTGAGCAAGTCTTTGGCAAATACTGAGAAGACAAAAAACTTAGAAGGGAACAAACAGGAATGTAGCATTCTGGAAATCACCAGTCATTCATTGACTCCTAATAAGCATTGTGTTAACAGAAGACTACTTACTATGTAAGGCACCGGTGCATCAAGGAAATCCAGCATATCATTGGGTAAAACCTGAATGTGAAGATCAGAGTTAACATTGAATGAAAATGTTTCAAAGATGATGCTGAAGGAAGGTTGTTCATATAAATATTGAACATACAGGCATTAACAAGCTCTGCCATTGATAGGGACGTATCAAAGGAAGAAGTGATAGAACTGAGGCAGAAAGAATTCCCTGCATACAGCAAATGCAAGAGTTATAATAATTCAAGGGACATAAACAATTGAAGATAGTATCCAAACAACATTAAGAAAAAAGAAAAAAAGAAAAAAGCAAGCATATACATCATTTAAAAAATACCTGAGTGTACACAATATCATCATTTACTTTCTTAAAAGGGGAGTGGTACAAACCACATAAGCTAACTAAATTACAAACACAAGCATAACAGATAAACTTCAACCTCTTCATCAAGTAAAATAGATTTACAGCAGTTTACCACAGAAGTGCAAGGCTTAACCATCTTTTCAAGATTTCATTATTGCAACAATGTTCAAATCAAGGTTTCACCACCAAGATTTCATGAAACAAGTGAAGATCTGATATGATACTGTAGAATAGACCAGGACTGTATGTTTGCACTCATATTATGAAGACCAAGTTGGACAAGAATTTGCCTGACCTGGTGGTAAATGTTCCTAACATCCATTCCTATATACAAATGTGGTCATGTTTCCTAACATCCATTTCCTATATTCTCAGTTAATTTACAAGCAGTCAAAACCTAGAAGATCGATTTCGTTGAACGTAACAGAGGATTGCAAGAACATTCAAGGTAATAGGGCTCCTTCAGTGGCGATACATCAAGATACTGATCAAACAAGCTGATACCACTTCATAATTGGTGCAAACTAATACATTATCTCAGAAATAAGGGAACATGGGGAGGTAGGAAGAAATTTTGATTATGAGAATACGTACCAAGTTGGAGCAAACAAACACTATTTGCTTCTCAAGAAGGGCTCCTGCAAACACTGTCAAGATCTGCACAACCACAAGGAATCAACAAACTGAAAATGAATTCTAGCTACTGTCTTAAGGCATGAAAAGTGGTAAGCTAAAACTAAAATTCCAACCCTTCTCTTTCTCCACCCAAGAGGAGGCCAAGTCAAGTTTACATTAGATTTCAAGAGATACTCAAGTACCTAATTTTACTGTTTATCTAGTAACAACACTACCCTACCAACACCTTAGGATAGGCGGGCAGAGAAACTAACGGATGAAAGGCGATATCCAATTATCACGGCGATTTTGGTTCTAGTATCACCCCGTTTATAAAAGACTGATCACATCTAACTGGTATCAGGCAAATAGTAAAGTCAAACAACCAAATATAGTCATGAGGAACACAAGCCTTAAGAAAGGCACTTTAGTTCTGTTTAGTAGAAACTTACATGCTCAAGCCTCAACGAACCACAGATGCATGCAATGGCTGCTGCTGATAAAGCTGTGGCCTCTTCCTCAGCTCCTAATGCATTTAGTATCTGGTCCAAGGGCAAAACCATTCAAATAAATAAATGTAAAACTCGACTAATCGGACACAAAGTAAAGTGGCCTAACTATGTAAAAAGTAGAATTTCTAAAAAAAAAAAAAAACTTTGCTAAAGGGCAAGTAACTGGACATCTGTTTCAAGAGTTGATGTTAATTACATACCTCTGCTCTTTCAAGACTGGTCTTGCATGATCTTGGATCAAGTGGTGAGCCAGAAATATGCAAGACTGTTTCGCCAGGCCGATGGAACTCCAAAGGGTGTAAATGCTCCAATGGATGAAAAGTGATATTTGAGCCCTTAGGCGGTGTATCTAACTTGTAATACTCACACAAAATTTGTAGTGATCCATGGCTGTTTGCCTGTTACATTTTGTTCCGCAAAACAACAGTAAATATGGAGGCCATATAGCTTGGAAGCCACTTAAAGTAATTGAAATTTTATTTCAGACAAAATAACAGACCTTAGCCCACTCAAGTATGTCATTGTGGCTGCTGAATTCTTCCTGGCCAGAGATGGAAGCTTCTTCTGTATCTGCCTCGTCGTTTTCGCTCCTGAAGTTTCTACTTTCAGAAGGAGAGCCCTGGAAACTGCAGGAGACAACTTAGAATATCCGTATTTGAGAATACATAGGAAAACACTTTATCTAAAAATTCAATCGATCATTCACTTGTATAAGGTTGGCGTTATTTGATATCTATGAAATATGTCCTACATCAGTTACATCCGCATATGAAAAGCCGGTCAGGTGGTGGAAAGAGGTGGAGAGGGGAAGGCGGCAGTGTGCAGAGGTGGCCGATGGTGGTGGTTGCAGCTGTGGTGAGGAGAGAGAGACATTGGGGACGGTTTCAGTTTGGTTGAGGAGAGAGATGAAACTCAAAGAGCATAAACAAGAGAAAGTAAGTAGCATACAAACCAATCACATACCTTGACGAAGGTTCGGAACCGTCTAATTGCTGATGCCGAAGCAGTGGCCAGACAGCACCAGGAATGTACTTTTCTGTGCTTGGCTTGCTTACGACAGAGTTGTCAACGTCAAACTCATTTTGATGGGTTACACTGGGCTCTTTGTCACATGCGAGAGTATCTCTATCGTAATTAACGGATGTAGGAGTATCATCAGTTTCATATCTGAGTGAGGAAGAGTTTCCTTCAAATTCAGAGTGTGTAAGCTGACTTCCAATATCTGTTACTCTTGTAGAAGTAGCAGTTTCACTAAAACTTGATGGAGAGGTTTCAATAGTCTCATTCATCTCATCCTCTGGCACATTCTTCTGCAACAACCTGGAACCATTTTCTTCTGATTCTTCCATGCTGTTACCTCCATTATGCACTTCCATATCTAGGCTACCAACACTTTTTGTCAAGCGTTCCAACCTTTCTTCCATGAATATACTGCAAGCAAAACATGAAAGTAGTATGAAACATGTAGGAAGTGAATCATAATCCAAATTCCACGCCACTATCAGAGATGGGTCTAATTGGACAAAAATTCCAGCAAACTATATGACTGCTGTATTTCACATTTCTTTGCTTTCGCAAAGACCTTTCAGCACAAACCAGACCTCAAACCCCTCCCCTCACTCCCGGCTTCAATCGTTTGAATTAAACGAGACTGGAATTGGAAAACGAGATTCGAACCAAAAAAAAAAAGAATTATGAAACAGAACATGAAACCATTATATTTCTATAGAGGCATGAACAAGTGAGGGTATGAAGTAGGTAAGGGTTAAATTTTTTACTAAACCAAGTTTCAACTACAGGATGTCCATCTCTCTCCTGGTTTTCCATCAAATATACTACACTTGTCAGAAGCAATAGAGAGAATTCCAAGTAATATCCATTACCTCCTTCCCTTTTTAAACATCATACTTTCCTTTCTGGACATCAAACATTAAACTTCCTATCTACATTTGGTGCAAGATTTCTCTCTATCCTAGATGTGTGTCCCGCTCATTTCTTTTTCACTCTTTCCTTTCCTAAGTTACTTATTTCTTGTGTCCAAACCCATAGGAAGTTTTTAGACGGAAGCAGGAAGGACTTTATTAGAAAGGCGAAGAGATAGCTTGGTCGACCCCCTTACCTGTCCTAAAATCTACTGAAATTTACCTTCAAGATTAGCAGACAAAAAAAGGAGTGCGACAGAAATACCCGAAGTTGTACATAACGCAGCATATGGCATCCAGGAAAGAAAATTCAGGGATATGGCTAAGGTGAGAGTTCAATAATATATTCCAGGTCCGTATATGGTATGTAGTATGAGAGGGATGAGAATAACAAGGGGTTACAAAACTATTTTTATAGAAAGACCCTCCACCTACCATATTAACCAGTGCCATCTCTGCCCTGTCGTCTTTCGCTTCCTCTCCCTCTCCATCTACACTGTCAACATCAACTGTCCAAAATGACAAAAAGCTACTCAGCAGAGCAGAACTATCAGACACCTAGCACAACCAATCATTTCCCTTCTTCTCAATCTATTTAACAACCTTCTCGTCTTCACATAAAAAACTACCTGCCACCTAATGACAAGATCCATCACCGTCATCAAAACATTCCCCAAGCACTACATTCCATCCACCAAGGCTATTCACTTTAAACAGCCACTACCCATGCCTTGCATTGATGAATTTCACTGGGACTGATAATAGTGATGGTATTTTGATGATGTTGGAAAATATATTCCCCTCCCCCACGCATATTACCATAAGACAAACATGGGAATGAGATATATAACTCCCACAAATTTAGATTCCCATGAACAAACACTCCTCACACTTTTGCTATAGAAGGGGTTTATGTCATGGAAACGGGAATGAGAGAAAGACTGAAGGGGACAGAAGATTCGGCAGCAGCACAGGATTCATGGCGGTGCCCACAAGGGCTTATAGGCTTGTAAAGTAAGAATTGGTGGGAGGTTTGTACTTAAATTTAGGACTTCTGCAAGTATTGCTTTAAATCTTCGAGTCCACATTTCAAGAAACAGTTCGTAGAGGATGCAACATGTTAAATGCCCATACTAAAAGAGTATCAAATAATGGAATATAGAGTACCAGTTATAAGTTATATCACACTGCAATGCCAACATCCAAGATATTGCACATTGCTAGACAAATGGTTCTTGACAAGCGCCTCCTCGGCTAAGCAACAGTACAAAAATCATCAACCTTGCCAGATAACTCTTTCTATAAGTTAGTCATCTATTATAACACAAGCAACCAACATATCAAGGACAACACCTAAGGAATGATTTAAAGACACATATAAACCTACCTTTTCAGTACACCGAAATGCAGCTCAAAAAACGGGAATCGTGAAAGTATGCAATAACAACGTCTTGTAGTAAATGCATAGCGTCCCAAGCATGACCGGGCAGGCTGGGTATCCGAAATCATAGAAATTAGCCGAGAGGGTTTATCAACAAGTTCCTCCACTAATACGCAACACCCATACAAAGTTGAATTATCAGCCACCTGTTAAACAAAGTTTCATGAGAGGTTCTGCAGCAATTGCACAGGAAGATTTATACTCATAATCTCAACTAAAAAAAGAAAGCATGGATCCCACATAGCTTTGGCTGAAAACACAAGCAGGCAGCAAGCAACTTCTAGGATGGGCTATCAGGATGACTAGTAGGATTATAAGCCCTAGTGGACAACTCAATAGACCACTTTGAGAAACCATCGCAGCAATTCTATAGTTATCAGTCCTATATAAATCTTAATGTTATAGCTAAAGTGAATTGAGTGAGAAAATCCCTAATGCGCCAAAGATTTATCAAGTTGCCCATTTCTAATGGAGCCTCTATTATGACTCACTATTCTTTGGTTCTTAAATATAATGAAATAAGGCAAAATGGCACAAAACTGTCTGCTCCTCTTGTATTGTGAAGTAGCAGTTAGTCGATGTGATTCATCCGTAAGCAGCCTCTATTATGTTTCCAACGTACGGGTAAGGCTTGTATACACGGTATATCCCCCCCCCCCTACCTCACCATATGGCGACCTTTGAGGCATTGGGCAATGTTGTTGTTAAAGAAACTATCAAGCAAACCGTACAGAAGCGAACATAAACAGGAGCTTCACAACAACATTTGTCCCCCTATTCCCACCTGTCTCCACTTGAAGTTTCTCTCTCCTTGGTGTTTATAGTATTAGGTTCACTTTGAAAAATTGTATGTACTGGTAGAAAAATGGTATATAGGCAACAACCTTTCTAAAATTATTACCACCAAAAATCGCAAGAACTATGATGGCAAAAACAAGGAATAAATAAATAAAAAGGCTACCTGCTGCAAACGGAAAACAAAGGAAAGTTCACTCTGTTTAATATGGT